>JACEFZ010012803.1:0-12506 GCA_014155875.1 Cepaea nemoralis
TAGCCTTTTTCCCCATTTTCATATCATTACAATCACTTTTCCCTAAAATTTTCCTTACTTGACCACCACTTGACCACTGCTTGACCACTGCTTGACCCCTAATACCTGTTACCCACCCCTTACCGCCGAATGATACTACACTATATCCATTACAATCAGCGATCTTTAGCTTTCAAGGTTTCATTTGTAACACGTGTTATGTTAGTGAATAAGTCACTACGACCCTCTACATAGCACTACTAGCCGCTACCCACCCCTTAATAAATTTAAGTAAGCTATACCCGCTAAAATCATTAAAATCGGCCATCTTTACTTTTTAAGGTTTTCATTTGTAACCCGTATGATGATAGTGTATTGACAGCTACGACACTCTAAAAATCACTAATAGCCGCTACCCACCCCTTACCAACGAATTTCACTAAGCTATACCCGCTAAAATCAATATTATCGGCCATTTTTACTTTTTAAGGTTTTCATTTGTAACCCGTATGATGATAGTGTATAGACCACTACGACACTCTACAAAGCACTACTAGCCGCTACCCACCCCTTACCAACGAATTTCACTAAGCTATACCCGCTAAAATCAATATTATCGGCCATTTTTACTTTTTAAGGTTTTCATTTGTAACCCTGTGATGATAGTGTATAGGCCACTACGACACTCTACAAAGCACTACTAGCCGCTACCCACCCCTTACCAACGAATTTCACTAAGCTATACCCGCTAAAATCAATGTTATCGGACATTGTTACTTTTTAAGGTTTTCATTTGTAACCCGTATGATGATAGTAAAAACGCCACGGTGACCCTCTACAAAGCACTACTAGCCGCTACCCACCCCTTACCAACGAATTTCACTAAGCTATACCCGCTAAAATCAATATTATCGGCCATTTTTACTTTTTAAGGTTTTCATTTGTAACCCTGTGATGATAGTGTTTAAACCTGAACAGCCTAGCCTCACCCCACGAGCCCACCCCCTCTCCACCACCCAGCACCCTGTCGTTATTTATTTTTATTTTTTATTTATTTTATTTTATTTTTTAATAATTAATTAAAATTTTTATACTCCCACTCAATAATTATCTGCCCTTAGAAATATAAAATCTTAGAATTATCGCCCTTAGATATGACCTAGATACCACCCCTTACACCACCCAACTTCATGACCGAGGGGGAGTGAAAATCACCCAAGGTCAAGGTCAATTGCCGGAGGCTCCGGCAAATAATCATCATTTTGCACATTTATAACTACTAACGACTATTTTGTGTGTTAAAGAACACACGAAAAGCACTCAAAATAGTCGCTTGTTAAAGGTCGCAGAAGCCATCATGATTAATATGCGTAGGCCAGTTTTGTGCAAACAGAAAGACATGATAGTTAGTTTTAAATTACTGTGGTAGATAATCGAAATTGCTGTGGGAATATGTGTATATTTCAGCTTTAGGGATTTAAGTAATTATTTTATGGTGTATGAATTCTGCAATATGTACCTGACGAGATGCAATGAAATATGCCAGGCAAAAAATCGTGCAATCTATTGTTTGTGTCTTCGTTATTCAAATTCACTACGGAAAAACATTGTTGTGATTTTCTGGAATAATAATAATAATAATAATGATATTGCGAGGACATGGAGGAATCCACAGGAGATAGCAAGAGATAAGCCGGCTTGGCGTGGTTTGGTTGAGAGCTTATGTCCCAGTGGAGGATACAGGGCAGCAGAGGAGAAAGAAAGTATACAGGAAAACGAACGAACACTGTTCACATATTGAACTGTCATATCTGTCTGTTTGTCATTCTGCCGCGACGGCTGCCTGTCTGCCATTTTGCGTGTGTGTGTGTCTGTCCGCCTTTGCTTTTCTGGGTATATGCGTGCGTTTGTGCGTGTGTGCATGCATTTTCGTGAAATCTTCGTCTGATGGAGTTCGTGTCACTATCAGCGCAATTTACTATCAAATTTGTTAACGCACACGCTAAGGCTGTCCAGTATTTCCCTCATATTGCCCCATATCTGTTTACCATTTAACGCTTCCACTATCAGCGACGTTAACGCACACGCTAAGGCTGTCCAGTATTTCCATCATATTGCCCCCTATCTGTTTACCATTTAACGCTTCCACTATCAGCGACGTTAACGCACACGCTAAGGCTGTCCTGTATTTCCCTCATATTGCCCTCTATCTGTTTACCAGTTAACATTTCCACCTGTTACAGCATGTTCACATTTCCGTCATAAATTTTCCCAGTTGTTAAATCTGTTTGTTTTTCTTCTTAAACATGTCCAGTTGTTTTCTTTCTTTAACGTGTCCGACTGTTACAACATTGTTCACATTTTCCTCTTCAACATTTCTAGTTGCTATAGTATGTTAAAGTTTTCTCCATACACTTGTCCAGGTGCAACATTATGTTCACATTTCCCTCATAAACTTGTCCGATTGTCAAGTTTCCCTTAAATATTTCCAGGTGTTACAACGTTCACACGTTTTCCCAATAAACTTATCCAGTTATTAAATCTGTTCAAGTTTTCCCCTTAAACGTTTCCACTTGATACATTATGTTTACGTTTTCCCCTTACAAATTTCCAGTTGTTAAATATGTTCAAATGTTTCCCTTTAACAATTTCACTTGTTCCAATATGTTCAAGTTTTTCTCTTTGTTCAAATTGTTAACTGCTTCATGTTTATGTCTGTGATAACCTAGTGGAATAGTTTATTTCAAAACATTTCATTTCTCTCTGTGGACGTGCAAGGTATTTTGAACATACTTCTGGTGAACACGTGCCTGAAGTTATTGCATTATACTGCGTATGAACCTGCTAGGGGTTGGTGTGTATGTATATTAAACCAGAAAGTTACTTGCATGTCCTTTACAGGACGTCGCAACCATCCCCAGGTGTTTTGGCTGCTTTTGATATACTAGATAATGTACATGTTCAGTAGCTTGCCGATGCTTTCTGAACAACCGACGCCGATACCAATGAAATCAAAGCAAGACGTTCTGCTTCCAAGTCATCTGCGACTGATTTCGAATATCATCATCATCATCATCATCATCATCATCATCATCATCATCATCATCATCATCATCATCATCATCATCATCATCATCATCATCATCATCATCATCATGTGCCATGCCGGTAAGCGTGGACGGTCATGACTCTCCATTTCACTCAATCACCAGAGTCGTGGATCAGCTCAGCGTTCCTGTCTCTGTCATGTCACGTGGCCAAGCCATCCAGGTATTTACTTCTCTACCTTCTCCCTTGCTCTTTTCGCCTAGATCATACCAATTGTCACCTAGTTCTCCAATTTATTTCTTCTCATAACATGCCCAAAAAAATTTAATTGTCTACGTCTAATTTTTTTAATCACTGTACGATTTTTACTGTGTTTCCTGTAGAACTTGGTCATTGGTTTTTCTGTCTTTCCGTGGTTTTCTTTCCATTTTCGAATATTTTTTCGAATATCATTTGTTACTTATTTTTGTACCCAAAATAAAAACAAAAACCCCCAACTTTTTACAGTCGACACTTAGAATGGAAACATGGTTGCACCAGCTAGAGACCAACCTCGTATCTCTAGTTTAGTTTAATTTAGTTAGTTTAGTTTAATTTAGTTTAGTTTAGTATAGTAGACGGATCAACATCACGGCACACGAGTGTAACCCATAAGTGCTCCGTTCTACTCCTAACTCAAGCTTGAGTCCGGATAATCTCAACTCAGTGCACGATCTCCGTAGCACCGGCGAGAATCCTGAAATACTTTTAGTAGATTTTTAACTCGAAATTTTGCCCGGGCAGCGCCGTTAGGCTACTCTTTTTCGATTTCCAACTGCCAGGGGATTTTTACGTGCGCAACAATACATACGGGCGTCCGATCTCACTACCCAGAGACCAGGGGAAATGTTACTAGAAGTCCACGTGAAAAAATCCCGGCTCTCACCGCGGCTTCAACCAGAGACCTCCAGCACTCGAGGCGGACACCATATCTAGAGACCATTCATCCCCTCCCCCACCACCCACCCCAAACTATCATGTTCTTCAAATTTCATCGTATCTCTAAACCAAACCACCTTCCCCCCACGCGCGCGCACATACAAACACACACACACATACACACACACACACACAAACACACACACAAACACACACACACACACACACACACACACACACTCAGCAAGGTATAGTTCCATTATAAAGCAGCACAGTTATTGTGAAGATTGTGAGCAAGCTTGCTAACCACTGCGGGACCGTGTATTTTAGTGACATTTCAGTTGTTCTCAATGTGTATTTCTTCATTAGATACTGTTGGATATCTTACTTATGATTTCATAGTCATGATGACACAGTTTAGGGCGATTACTTGCCAATCTACACCGGATTTAATTCCATATAGCTGGTTTGCCTAATAATTTGCCTAGTATTTCCACATAGCGGAAAGCCAAATACCTCTCACAAGCGACGATTATTGGCGTCTCCGAGAAGATTGCACTCGTAAACCGAATAATACAGTTCGGAAACGAACCCACGGTGTTCGGAGCGCAAAGCAGGCGGTTTCACCACTTCGTCAGGTGAGCCCCTAATATATATATGATCTAGTATATGTGAAAGTCATGTGCTTCCAGCCCTTAGGACAGAGTCCGTCAGTGCACTTCTGTTCGTCAAAACATGTCTCATAACAGCTCGGTTCATTAGGCAGTGTTGATGATCTCTGTAGTTGCGGGGTTGAAAGAGGCGTTGTGCACCAGCTGCTGTCTGGCTGATGCCGCGGTCATTGTAAGTTTTCTGAACTTGAAAGCTATCCTTTGATTAGATTGTTAAAATGTACGATAGTGTTTTGTTTGTTTGTTTGTTTGTTTGTTGTTTGTTTGTTTGTTCGTTTGTTTGTTTGTTTTTGTTAATCAAATTGGAATTTTTCTAACGTAAAACAGACATTTACAGTTTGAAAATACTGTTTGAGCTTAACAATATATGGCATAGAATAAGTTGACCACAAGACATGGTCGAGACAAGAACACTGAGCTGATCCACGACTCTGGTGATCGAGTGAAATGACGAAACATAACCACCTATGCTTATCGACATCGCACTCGGGTGTACACACGCACTAATGCACGCACGCGAGCGCACACACACATACACACACTCACCCACACACACGCAAGCACACACGCACGCACGAAATTACGGAATTGTGGAAACATAAATGCAGTGTCCTCCTTTCCACTACGACCAATTGATCTAGTCAATTTTGCGGTATTCGTGGTCACTTGTAGAAGAATTGTCTCACTCGTCTATCTTTCTGTTCATGGTATTAAGTGGCGGACTAGCCAGGAGTGTTAGCTTTCCCAAGTGGCACGTGGGCCCTGTGGGCCTCTAATGAAGTGGGCCCCTTAAACATTAGAGTTTTCTGCATATCCTGTACAGGACATCACAGTCAACTCCATAGTCAAGTCAATCTCCTGTGTGAAATCTCATGGCAAGTTTACGGTCAGTAGTTTGCCATCGCATTTTATAAAAAAAAAACGCAAGGCGGTTTACTGTCAAATTGCCTGCAGCTGTGTTTCGAACCTGGTATGTGGGATTGCGAACTGCGTCCGTAACCCCTTCGCCAAGGAGCTTTAACATTACATAGTGTTACAACGGTAATGAGGTGTTCTCATTCATTCATTCATTCATTCATACATTCATTCATTCATTCATTCATTCATTCAGTAGCATGTTCATTGCAGAATCTCGCTCCCATAACAACCTTCCGGAAAACAACTCCATCATAAGCAAGATGTCCCGCGTCCGATACACCCATCTGGAGATCATCCGCTACATCCTGCACCCATCTTCTCTTTGGCCTTCCTCTTCCTCTCTTCCCAGGCATATCCCCCCTTCCCCCCCCCCCCCCCCCCATTATTGTTATCTCCAAACTTTCATGACTTTTCGAGGGACCAAAATATTTCAATTTTCTTTGTTTTATCGTCTTTATAGCCAACCTTCTTCAATATTCAGCTCTTGAAGTATGGATGCATTTGTTCTTTTCTTTACCCAAGATATTCTTAGAACTCGTCTATAACATTTGTATTCAAAGGCATGTATGCGCTGTTCAGCTTGTTTAGTAAGTGTCCAGGTCTGACAGGCGTATGTTGTAATGGGAAAAATGCATGCTCTTAAAAATCTAATTTTTGTAGTTCTATCTGTCCCACTCCATAATTTATTCAGTTGTTTTAGTCTTTGAAGAGCAATAGATAGTCGTCGTTTAATTTCTTTCATTGTGTCACCATTGTTATTTCTGGCAACCCATATATTCAACATTTGTTCGCTACAGGTGATATTCTTTACACTCCCATTGTTCTAGTGAGTTCACATGGAAATACTATTAGAGTGCATATGTACCAATGGGACGCAAGTAATGATGGCGACCGTGATGAAGACAACGATAATGAAGATGAGTTAATTGTGATGGTAATTTGGGAAATCGTTAATGCTTCCTTACATTGACATAAAGACACACTAATGATATAACTTGCATAGCCAAACAGATACTCCAAATCTCCACCGGAATACGTGGATAACTGCGCTTGTGTTGAATATCCACAGGAATAAGTGGACAAGTGTTCAGTATCCACCGAAATAGGTGGACAAGTGTTGAGTATCCACCGACATAAAAAGACAAGTGTTGAGTATCCATCGAAATAAGTGGATAGTGTTGATTATCCACCAGAATATGTGGACAAATGTTGATTATCTACTGGAATAAGTGGAAAAGTGTTGATTATCCACCGAAATAAGTGGGCAAGTGTTGATTATCCACCGAAATAAGTGGACACGTGTTGATTATCCACCGAAATAAGTGGACACGTGTTGATTATCCACCGAAATAAGTGGACACGTGTTGATTATTCACCAGAATAGGTGGATACGCGTTGACAACACAAGTCTTAACCCTATAGAGCAGTGGTTCTCAACCTTGGGGAATTTCCAGGGGATTGGGGGGGGGGGGGGGAATTAAGACTATTTCAAGATCACGTTAATACAAGAACCTGATATTGGTTTTCCCTCCATACTTTACAGTTCTGTACTTCTCGCCCTTCTAAACTTCGTTTTATAACTTAAGTAGACCCGCAAATCATGTTCTATGTAGACGTCTAGATTTGTTCTAGTATGTGTTATTAAATTTAGCTTCCATTTTTACGTAGGGGCTGGGGAGGGGGGGATTTATAGGGAGAAAATACAAAACGGGGGGGGGTGACATTCTGAACATGTGCATGGACCAAAAAATGTTGAGAACCACTGCTATAGAGGGTACATAACACACTCTTCTTAAAGAAAGAATGCATTACAAAGATGTGTAACCCAGGTTAGTATTATCTGTGAAATATGGCATGGTGCTGAGTTGTTGAATTTGCCTAGTATTTCTTATAGGCATCTATTTTGTCACCTAGCATTTCAAAATCTTTCATTGAATTGACGAGGGAGAGAGAGAGAGAGTGAGTGAGTGTGTGTGTGTGAGAGAGAGAGAGAGAGAGAGAGAGAGAGAGAGAGAGAGAGAGAGAGAGAGAGAGAGAGAGAGAGAGAGAGAGAGAGAGAGTGAGAGAGAAAGAGAAAGAGAGAGACAGAGAGAGAGAGAGAGAGAGAGCGAGAGTTAATTATATATATTTTTTTTTATTGGCACTTGATTGTGCTTCAAAAAGGCTTAATAACTACAACACATTGCGGGAAAGACTGTGACTGATCAGACCAATTCGCGCTGTAAATGTTCGTCCACAATGGATGCATGTGAACGCGTGATAATTTTCACCATCACGCACCATCTTACGTCTCACAAGCTTAGAGTATGACCTATCTGTAATAATTTCCTCTTTTGTCTTTATTCCAGTCTTGTTATTTGCCTTCAATGCAACACGTTCGGCGACGACTTGCACCCAATGTGCACCATCAATGCCTGTATCAGTCATGTCCCGCTTACACACATCTTTGTATCATAGTAGAGGCCGACCCTGAGATCACTTACCCATTCGTAATTCACAAAAAAAGATGTCCTTTCGTATTCTACCATCAT
Organism: Cepaea nemoralis; assembly: GCA_014155875.1. Lineage (NCBI taxonomy): Eukaryota > Metazoa > Mollusca > Gastropoda > Stylommatophora > Helicidae > Cepaea > Cepaea nemoralis. Next base: position 8,066 of record JACEFZ010012803.1, read on the forward strand.
CCATCCTCCTAAAGTGTCCTATCTATCTAAGTCTACGAAGACTGAGCATGGAACAAACAATCACACAACCTGATCTTTCCAATACTTCAGTATTTGTGATTTTGTCTTGCCACTTCATACCAAGAATTCTTCGCAGACACTGCATGTGAAAGCTAATTAAACGTTATTATCTTTCTAGTTAATTATACACGAACAGTTAAAACCAGACAAGGTGGTATTCAGGTGGTAATTATGAAATGTGGACATATCCCCGGATGTGGTACCACTCCTGACCTCTTGGGCTGAGTTTATCTTCACACCGTGGACACGTGTGTGCACCACGTTCTCGGATGTGAATCAGACTTCAGCAATTAAAATCACTGTCTTTTAGTCTTACATGAGATCATTATTTTCTTTTAGCAAATTCTTGTAGATCAGGATTGGGGAATCTTTTATTTCTGCCAAGGGCAATTTTGATATTTATAACATCGGGTCATTCAAAGTTATCAGCTTAAAAATTAGCCTGCAATATTATGTCAAACATTTAATTAACTCACCCTTAATGTAATGGTTGGACACTGTTTCTCTTTGGTGAGGCGTGTGATGTTAGCATTTGGTGAAGCGTGCTATGTTAGATTTTGCTGAGGCGTGTGTTGTTAACTTTTGCTACGGCGTGTGATGTTTGCTTTTCGTGAGGCGTGTGATGTTAGCTGTTGGTGAGGCGGTGATATTAGCTTTAGGTGAGGCGTGTGATGTTAGCTTGTGGTGAGGCGTGTGATGTTTGCTTTAGGTGAGGCGTGTAATGTTAGCTTTTGCTGAGGCGTATGATGTTAGCTGTTGGTGAGGCGTGTGAAGTTAGTTGTAGGTGAGGCGTTCGATGTTAGCTTTTGGTGAGGCGTGTGATGTTAGACGGTATGGAGCACAGTCGACTATTTGCAATTGTATGTTTTGAAAAGAACTGCTCGTAGCAGTAAGTTGTTCCGAAAACAGACGCATATTTCAATGCACGTCTCCTCAAAGTGGGAAATTCATTTATGTCTGAATTTTGCGGTCGTAAAGTGTCGTTCCGGGGGATTACATTTTTTTTGTAACAGAAACACAAAATCCATAGTCAAGCAAACTGGTTTACCACTTAGGCCAGGCATAAACATAAATTTCTCCACCCAATCTTCGTTGAATTCCCGACAATCAACGTCTTCATATTTTCGCTTTTTACCATTATTTGATTTTAGATTTTCCACACTCATGTTTATAGGCTTTAACGGTAAATTTGTATTTGAAAAAATATAATTTCAATGCAATATTGCCGACTCTGCTAAACAGTTGTAACAGACAACAACGTGGCGCCTTGCGCACTCTGATTGGTCGACAAGGCTGGGATATGGGAACTTCATAACGTTTCGTTGCGAACTGAACAAGTGCATTCGATAATATCTGAGCACAACAACCACGAGCAGAGAGGTTGCTGACGCTGACGGGGCGCTCCGAGTACTTTTTTGAAATTAATAAAATAAATTATATTAAATAACAAGGCCTCGCGTGCCACTTTCTGACAGCTGGCGGGCCACAAGTGGCCCGCGGGCTGTGGTTTGGGAACCTCTGCTCTAGTATTACGCCTCAAAAAACAACGCGAGGTGAAACCGCTTTCCAAATACGACTGTACCGACAGAAGGAGCCCAGTGGCAAGAACAGAAAACGAAGAAAGAAATCTTGCAAAGGCTGGAACAGAACAAGACTTTATGTAATCAGATCAAGATCAGACAGTTAAACTACTTTCTGTGTAGAATGATACATATGTTGAGAGATAAACCAACGCAATCATTAGAATAGAGATATGCACAACACTAAAGTATGATGCCGAAGCATGGGCAATTTAATAAACAGTTTGAAAATCTCATAGAGGCTATACAAATATGTATGTACAGAAACAGATGTCGTATAAAAGTAAATACGTATAAACGGAGAATACGATAATATAGTAGAAATGATGGAGTACATATAAGCATGGCCGAATGGATAAGAACGGTGTTCTTAAACATCCGGTGTGCTCATGCCGAGGTTAGAGGTTCATCTACACCGGACAGTTGGACTAAAATGATGACCTGTCGTCCTTGACTTGGGGACGTAAATTACAAGTACTTCTGAAGTCGGAGTGAGTTCGTCTGATGGCGCGGGACACTGTTAACAGAGAAAGCTAACCCACAAGCAAAATTCAGTCCATCACTACTATAAAAATAATGTGTATGGACTACGCTTGAGTTCAAAGCGAGCGAGCACCAAAAAAAAAAACAACAACCCATAGACAAATTGTCTACATGAAAAGATAAAGCACTCTTATAAAAACTATACTGGGGTGAATAGTGGAAGACAGACAGACAAGAGGTAATCAATTATACAAGTAAGCAGACAGCATCAATAGATGGACGAAGAGTAGTCTCAGTGTATCATCACAGCCAGAGGTGAGAAGTCTTGGAGATTTTCATTGTTGAGACAATTCTTAAGTGATTGATTTTACTCGTAGCATAATCATAACATTTTCTAGCTCAGGTTCTTGTGAAGGACGCCTTGTCGCAAACACTGTCTCGCACCTTTATCTCGGTTAATCTAGCTCCAGCCATCTCTGTTCTGTATATAGTGATCTATCTTCTAATTAGCATCCGTCACTAAACTAGACAGTGTACCCCAGACAGTTGTAAACCAATGATTCATTAAGTTGTTGAGACTGACTCCCCCATGCTTCCTTGACCAAATGCCCAACTTCATCCCACATTCCCAACGACCTCACAAATTCACGTGCCCACATCTAGGCTTGCTTGTGGTTTCTTCCTTTGTTTTGTAATCCATTGGGAGTCTTGAGTTTTAACTCAGTTACATTGGCCTTCAAGTCGTCTGTGTCATAACAAGGTCTTGCATCTGTTGAAATGAGGCTAGAGTAGATATTTTAGTCCGTGGCGGTACCAAAGTACCTTATACGCGTAGACTGTCTTGCAGAACCACATTGACCCTCTCCAAGCTCGGAAACCAGTGCAACACCGGCAATGAAACGTCACTATAAGTTATGAGCTAAGAACCGACATCACTGCACTCAAAGACATTCCCACACGCGCCTGTCCCCTGGTCCAACCACCATCTGATTGAAAGTTCTCCTGTTTTTCCCTCTCAGTTTTGAGATTCGTCCAGAACCCTCGTCAACCCCCCCCCCCCCCACCCCCCCCCCCCCTCCATATCATCCTCTCCACATACGTCTAAGTACCACCGCTTTCTCCACCTGGTCCCACAGGCGCCCGTCCACCTCTCCACAGTCCATAGGTAATCTACCATCAAGAGTTGCATTGCCTGACAGCCTATCAGCCTGTTCATTTCCCCGCACACGCGCATTACCAGGGCATAGAATCCATACAATTCTCACAATTTTCACGGATGGGAGAAGCATTTTATGATATCAAGATATCATGATTCAGAACGTTACGTGTCCACTCACTGGACATTAGGCCCGTGTTGACATTGTTTCTTCCTTGTGGTCGAGGTGTGTCAATGTCCGCAGACACTAACCCAATGCCAGGGGCATGTCTTTAGTAATGAGTCTACTGAAAATGCAAATGATCATCTCCCGTTCTTCCACTGGATCTTTTCACGGCCCGGGAGAGGGCGTGCCCGCTTTGGGAAACACTGTTCTAAACTGTCATGATCTGAACTAGGGGGATTACGATAACCAGTAAAATCAGGACCAGAGAGAATTAGAAGGAATCAAAATAATAAAGCACCGGTTTGGAATCATTCCGCAGGCTGGTGTTGAAATGTCTGATCTCGTTATTCTACTGTCCCATCTTCTCGCTAATTAGCTTGATCTTCTCGTAAGTCTGAAGTTCCATGTTCGCGCATGCCTCTGTGATGTAGCTGTTTCATGTAGATGTTTCTTGGAAGTCGCCATTTTCTTTCCTACAGGATTTAACCTTGAAGTATTTTTAATAGCAGACAATCATGTCTCATAATATGACAAACCAAGACATCATTACAGTTATTTGTCAATTGCAGGTTTCTCTCAAGTTTTTACGAATTTGTTCGTTCGATGTTTTCTTTGCCTAACTCTCTTTATATACCACGACAACTTCAGATTTCAGTCAATTCTAAGGTCTGTTTATTCTTGATCTAAAGTCTTGGGTTTGATTTTCTGGATCAGCTCTGGCGATGATCATCCCTCATGTCACCGTCTTTGACCATCCAGCATTTCGTCATGTTATTTTATTATCATTATCATTATCACGTGCCTTGGCAAGTGGCATATGTTTATGTCTCTCTTCGGATCTCGGTCCTTGGTGGTATGTAATTTAGTTATATTCATGATATTCCTCAAGGCTCACACAATCTGCCCCGATTCATATTCAAACCCAGGACCATCGGACCGGTAGGCGAGCGTAAATGCACTGCACTAGCGCGGCTCCTTGGGGTCCTTTTCTCATGT
>JACEFZ010012804.1:0-85000 GCA_014155875.1 Cepaea nemoralis
TTGGAGTCCCATCAGCAGATTCTTACCGATCGGCCAGGGCGGACAGGGTTGGTCGAGTTTGATATGACTCTGACTACCCAAGACCCCGTTCGCCAAAAAATATATCCAGTGCCCTTTTCGAAAGAGAAGGCCCTGGAAGCCGAAATCCAGAAGCTTCTGGATGATGACATCATAACTCCTTCGACTTCTCCTTATAATGCCGGGGTTGTCTTGTTGAGGAAGCCAAGCGGGGAGCACCGCTTATGTATTGATTACAGGCATTTAAACAATTGTACGACATTCCAAGTTGAGCCGTTACCAAACACAAATCAACTGTTTGCCAGATTAAATAGGCAAAGTACTTCTCAATAATTGATTTAAGCCGGGGATATTATCAGATCCCTGTGAAGCCTGAGGTTCGGCCATGCTCGCTTTCAGTACTCCGAGCGGCCATTACGAATTTAAGGTGATGCCTTTTGGGCTGAGCAATGCGCCCAGTGTGTTCACACGCATGATGAGAAAGTTATTAGACCCTTTAAGGGATCCCTCTGTCGTCTCGTTTATGGATGATATTCTCATCGCGTCTGACAATCTGAAAGATCACCTGAAATCCTTGGAACAGATCTTCATAAGATTGAAAGAGGAGGGGTTAACCGCCCGCCCAGCCAAATGCATGATTGGCTATCAATCCTTGGAATTTCTGGGACACACTATTACCCCAGGGGACTGGTACCGGAAGAAAAGAATATTGAGAAGGTCCGTCTCGCACCCGCCCAAAATCCAAAAAAGATGTTAGGTCTTTCTTGTCTCTGTGTGGGTTTTACCAGAAATTTATTCCGAGGTTCAACGAAATTGCGGCGCCGTTAACTGAGACCCTGAAGAAAGGATCACCAGATCTTATAGTCTGGACCCCGAGCTGTGAAGAAGCTTATGGGAAGTTGAAACAGGCTTTGGTGGATAGGCCAGTCCTGCAACTCCCAAATTTGGAGAAACGTTTGTTCTGAGAACCGACGCGAGTAACATAGGGATTGGGGCAACTCTGTTGCAGGAAGGGCGAGATAATCCTTCGGTGCTGTGTCCGGTGGCATATGCCAGTCGAAAAACTGTTACCCGCCGAACGGAATTACTCCACCGTCGAACGGGAATGTCTAGCTCTAGTGTGGGCGGTACAGAAATTTCAACCTTATCTGTATGGAGTCCAGTTTAAAGTACAATCCGACCATCAACCTCTGACGTTCTTGGCAACTTCTAAGAAACTGAATGCGAGGTTAATGAGATGGTCATTGCTCTTACAACCGTATCAGTTCACGGTCGAATACATCCCCGGAAGGGAGAATGTGGGAGCAGATTCCTATCACGGCATCCTATGGTTGAATGTGAGGGTGGGGTCATTCGAACAGAAACACTGACAGTAGAAAGTTCGTAGGGTTCGACTTTCTTAAGAGGGGGGCCTATGTAGCGAAACGCCAGTGGCCCATGTCCTTAGGCATTCTTGTATTTTGGGTAAACAGGGAGAAGAACGGCTTTCGGAAGCTCTCAGTTTCTCTTGTTCGCTCAAATCTATATGAAAGATAGTTCTTTGGGGTATTTTCATATCACAATCTTTACATGGAGCTAGTAGATATATGTCTCTCCTATCGGGTAAACCCGATGAAACGCCTTGCGCCAAATGAACAGTGGTGCGGCTACTGGTCAATGGATGGCCGTTGCAAAACACCTACCGTTGCTAGTACCTCATGTCAAGTTAATTCAAAGATTACGACAGAGGCCCTGCAACGTACTACTGAGAGATTTTGAAAGGTAATACTTGGGTTGTGGGTAGTCCAGTCAGACCTGGATTTATCAATGTATTTTGTCTTGAAGGGGAAGATTAATTGGCGAAAAGCCAATCATAACCCATGAAGAGTTGGTTGACCGTTGGCAATCTAACTAGGCGTTTTGTGCTCGGCATAGCCGGGGAAGTGAATCTGAACCATATATCTCCCAAGAGGATTTCATTGTTCTTGGCGTCAGATGAGCTGTTGCTATCTTTCTTTCTACGGCTTGAATGGGGCAGATTGTCATCTTTCTGTAGAATATGATCTTTGGATAGCTATGGTAGGAGCTCCTTGGGGATGGGTCCACCAATCTATGATTTATCTTCTTGAGCCAGAAGAGGCTATCCACAGGACTATATCTTTCGTCTGTTACTCGATAGGATGATGTCGGGAAGATAATGGACTTCTCTATCTCATTGAGAGAACCTGCATTCCTCTAAATCTATGTGTTCTGTGAGGCACTACCGGTACCTTGCGGCGACAGCTCAGACAAGGTTTCCCCAGCAGCGGCCGGGAGGGGTAGTATCTTCTTTCCTATTCTTGCGGGGAATGGGGAACTACACTGCGTGCCATACAACCCCAATACTATACTTTTAGTAACGAGGAGAAACACACAGATTACTAGGCACACCACACCACAGGATCGTAGTTGTGAGAAAGGCAGCGTTTGCAAGTGAGAGGGAAGCATGGAAATGATTGTGCCAAATCATAATAAAGGCTTGGTATGAATGTGGAGAGTGTGTCTTGTGAGCAAAAAGACAACAGGACTTCGTCCAGCTGGAGGTCTCCTCAAGCCCGGACGTGGCCAATCCAGGGGCTACCTGACAGGTCAGGCCCAGTCATTCAGGTATTAAATATAGTGTATTTGTGTGATACATGAGTCAGCCCAGTCGCTCAGGTTTTGTTTGTCATCTCCAGGGTCTTCTTCTATGGAAGTGACTATGTCTTCTAAGGGACAGTATCACTGGTGCTTCTAGGCTAACGCCAATATGTCCGACGAGGCCAACTCAAGGTTTGGTGTGCTTATCTCTGAGACAGAGGCAAGGTGCAGGTCTTGAGGCAAGGACATTTTGCATAACTGGTGCATTGCCGGTCTTTCAAACAACATACGCCTGAGAGCAGTTGTTGTCTGGAGGGAGCCTAGGAGTGATTTTCTGGCATACCCATTTTATACCAGACATTAAAAGGCACCCATCCATTATCCCTCCACGAACACCTCACCTTATCTGCAACCCTAAAGCCTTTCCTAGGTCAGTGAAGACCTGGTGCCGAATTAATTCAGATGGCAATGAACAGAAGTCCTCAACACACCAGTCGCTTGGATTCTACAAAAGCCTGTTGAACCTACAACCAGTTGCTGGAGAAGGAAGGAGATTCAGACATCTTTGGTGAGAAGTGTGTGGACAGATCAGACAGTATCTGAAGCTGGATCTGTGACTGTGGCGACTTGAGGCTCGGTGTCGGAACTTTACCAGTGTAGTGTCTGTGTAAAACTATCTGTTTAACTGCCTTTATGTGTTCCTGTGCTGTTCTTGATTAGGTTAATAAAATTACTTCCAAGTTGTTCTGACGACTGCCATGTTATTTATGCGTCAGCCAGAAGAACACTGCAGGAAATAGGTCCCTAGGTCGAAAGGAAGCGTGACAGTGAGTCCAGGGAAAACGGAGGAGGGTTGGCAAGTAAAGACCTATCCCAGCCAGGGCTATAGAAGATTAATGAAACATTGTGACCGGGCTATTTGGGACCCTCCACGTAGCTTGTTACAGGCCCCAATGTCCAGCAGTTTCCGTTAAGCAAATTTGTTTTTCGTCTGTCATTCCCATGTCTCAGTTTGCGTACACTCCTTGTTCTTTTTCTGTGTCCCGTCGTGCCCTCCCTATAGGGATTTGACAAATTCCATTTCCCTACACGTATTAAGTCTTAGTTTACGCTTTTCCCACTACGTCGCTTCCTGTCAGCTGACTTACAGAGCTAGATATAACGTGTGATTATTCTTCGCCTTAAGATTTAAACGTCTCCTTGAGATAAGCTACTTTTAATGCGTTTTTTTACTTGAAATATAGTTTTATAAGTGCATGTTTGTTTTTGTGCACTGAAGGTTTTCTAACAGCCACGTCATTTCTGTCACTTGTGATTGTGTTCTTGTTAAGCTACCCAACTCCACATTCCCCTTTGTTCTTTTACACACCTAGCGAAAGTACGGATACCTACAGCAGCCTGCCGTCGTTGCGAAAATGTCAACCACTCAACCAGACAGAACAAGGACATACAGCCATGTTGGGACAGATGTCCTATCTGGCCGGTGTGCGTGTTATTGTTGCCAGTTGCAGTTTAGCTTGTGCTGTCAAATGTCGATCCCAATGAGGTTGGCGCGTGATATACTGAAAGCAGTGATTTGGCCTGTAACATGCTAGAATTTGGCATCTCTTTACACGTGTCACGAAATCCGGACAGCCAGCTGGGCGCGTGTATCGCTTGCTTCCATGGTGTTCTTTTTTGCAAAAAATTTTTTTTGGTTACAAAATCATTACCATTACTATTATTTAGATCATCATCATTGCAATCATCATTATCTTTACCAGCATTGTGGTTAATATTATTTAAATAACAAAGACACAAAGAATATATTGTACAATTTATTGCCTGGCATATTTTTATCTCACTGTATCTCGTCAGCTGTGTAATGTAGAATTCACACAACACAAACATAAACAAAACAATAAGATACATCCACAAGCTGAAATATACAACAAACATATTGACACAGTGATTTGAATTATCTGCTACCGTAATTGTAAACTGACTATCAAGTCTTTTTGTTTGCACAAAGTTTAATTTTCTATGTGAATAGCAATGGTGTCTGACAACTTTAACATTCGTGGATTTTGTGTGTTAAATAGCACACGAAGTGCATTGTAGTTATATTGTCTCGCAAAATCTTTATCAATATACGTCTCAATTTATTTACATGAAATAAAATGCTGATGTTGACTACAACGTCCTGTAATCAATCAATCAATCAATCAATCAATCATGTGCCATGCCGGAAAGCGTGGGCGGTCATGACTCGCCATTTCACTCGATCACCAGAGTCGTGGATCAGCTCAGTGTTCCTGTCTCGTCCATGCCACGTGGCCAAGCCATCCAGGTATTTTCCTCTCGGTCTTCCTCTTGGTCTGTTCCCCTCGATCTTGCCGGTTGTCAATAAATTCTCCAATCCATTTCTTCTCATACCATGTCCAAAAAATTTTGACAGTCTACGTCTAATTTCTCTAATCAGTTTACGATTTTCATTTGTCTCCTGTAGTACTTGGTCATTGGTTTTTCTATCTGTCCTTGGTACTCTTTGCATTTTCCTCAGAAACCACATTTCTGTAGCCATCAAATGTTTTTCAGCTTAACTGCACATTGTCCAAGTTTCACATCCATACAAAAGAACAGGCTCTATGTATCCCCTCAACACTCTTTTTCTCGTTTCAATTGACATCTTTTTATTGGTCAGAATGTTTTTCATCTTAAAGTCCTGTAAGGGATATGCACAAAAAAAAAAAATGAATACAGTCTCATAAATATATATATAGAGAGAGAGGGAGAGAGGGAGAAAGAGAGACAGACAGACAGACAGACAATCAGACAGTCAGACAGACAGTCAGACAAACGGACGGACAGACAGACAGACAGACAGACAGACAGACAGACAGACAGACAGACAGACAGACAGACAGACAGACAGACAGACATTAATAACTGATGAATTCTCTGACTACCGGATTAAAACACTGATTTCACAAAAGATGTGAACACTGATTTCACAAAAGATGTGATCATTGATTTCACACACCAATGACCTATACCGAATCTTGCAATACCGGAAACTCGATACTCCAACTCAATTCGTATTTGATACTTTTAAAAAACGATACATCCTCAACAAAAAGCTTGTCAGAATGCTAGTAATGAATACTGACGCAAGAAATCGATGACAATTTATTTTTACTGAGTCTCTGACGCGACTTCAGCTTTTATGGGTGACAACTCCGCTCTGGTATCGGTAGAGAGAGAGGGGGGTAATAGTGGATGTAAACTGAACGTAAATACAGAAGAAATAATGAAGATTGGAGAATGTAGAGATTGTATATGTGGATTGTGTTCGCATAGATTGCGAGTGGGTATTAAGGTGGTCGGGTGTTACATTGCACTTTTTCTTCAGGTGTTGTTTGTTGGGGGTGAGCGGTTAAAATTCGGATGTTTAAATGAGTTTCAATTCTTTTGTTGCCTAAGTGTCTGCTAATTTAATCTCTTATGAATTGGTTTCTGTGAGTGACTATTAATATGTGTGAATGTACAAGTTATCTGTGCGACTTTTCTGTTTATATTGCGCTAGCTAGCTTTGAACTCAAGCGTAGTCCATTCACGCGCTATTGCTTTTAGTGCATGGGACTGATTTTTACGTGTGGAATAGCTTTCCCTATTACCATTGTCCCTCGTCATCAACTTCAGAGGTACTTATAATTTACGTCCCCAATTCAAGGAAGAGAAGTCGATATTTTATTCCAATGCTGATCTTTGTAGCGTTTGAACCCGCTACCTCGGCATGTTTAAGAACGACCGCTCCTATCATCCATTCATCCATGCTGACCCACGAACACTATGTGGTTTGACAGTAATGGTAGCTCCAGGGCAGACTGACTGGTCGGTGCATGCTCAGAAAGACTGAGCTTTATCTCTGAAGTTCGGTGCATTGGCGTCTAGGCTGTTGGGGCCCCGAGACAGGGTTTGCATAAATCAGAGTGGGACTACTGTAGAGACTTTCTCCACGGCCTGATACTGAAGTACCACCTCCGGGGAGACTGCTGCGGAGCTCTCTTTTCCCTCTCGAAGTTCAAAAACCAGCGGGGGAGGGGGGGGGGCGCTAGACCGGTAATGAAATATCCCATCTGCAGAGAGGCATAATGTGCCCAGGCATGATACAACACAACACATATGGCTGGCTGAGATAAGGCCTAGGTTGAGGATGTTACCTTCCCAGGTTTAAGATGTTTTGATACCAACAGACTCCAATCCGGTGTTTAGAAGTTCACTCTTTGGCAGAAACAGCTCTTGTAGTGTGAAATGATGGCTTTCATGTATCTTAGGTTACGATTTAATAAGGATGATTTGACCACTTCCCTTCCAGGTCTTTATTTTTCAAATATTTATGAAAATTATCCTGCCCATAGTTGATGAGGGTGGGCCAGCCCTGAAGCAGCAGTGCTCTACTAAAAGAAAAGAGCCCCGTCATTGCTGGGTACTGAACCAGGGTAGCTCACTCGCTAAGCAAGTAGACTAATTATGCTAGTGTGAGCGATAGAATATACTTGTCTTTGGTCATGGTTTCCATTGGAGTGAAGTACTTAACAGTCGGTGTGCTGTCGGGGTTATTAAGGGAAACAAAGAATAGGAAAACATGTATGCCGTAAGAAGCGACTAAGGAGGGTTGGCGTTGAACCCGTATTTTATATCGTCAAAGATTCTATACATCACCTTGTTATGCACAAGTTCACACAAGGCTATGTGGGGGCTAGTTAAGGGCCTGTATTCCATTAGAAGATGACAGGCAGGAGAATGAGACGAGCTGTTTCACTTCCTGTCTAGGTACAATTGTTGTTTTACAACAGTACAGTTCTAGAACAGATGGGGATGGAGTGTTCGTCACAGTACAATTGATACTAGTGATAACATTGCAGATACAGACAAGTAATGTCAAACAATGATGATGATAATGATAATGAAGAAAAAGAAGAAGAGGAGAAGGAGGACGAGGACGAGGAGGACGAGGAGAAGAAGAACGAGAAGGAGAAGAACGAGAAGAAAAAAAGAAGAAGAAGAAGAAGAAGAAGAAGAAGAAGAAGAAGAAGAAGAAGAAGAAGAAGAAGAAGAAGAAGAAGAAGAAGAAGAACAACAACAACAACAACAACAACAACAACAACAACAACAACAACAACAACAACAACTCTGTTATATGTCACATCACAAAACTGTCCAATTACCACAGCATATTCCGTATGTTAGACTCAACATTACACATCTTATGGCTAAAAAATGGATAAGAAACGATAATATAATTAAGATCTCATAGTAATTAACCTTTTTTAAAATAAAAGTTGCATGGACTCTGTTATTCCCTGCGTCCATCGCTTGCGTGGTCCGCCTCTTCCGCTGCTTCCCTCTGGTCTGTACATCATTGCTTGTTGTGGTATACTCTTAGTTGGTAACCTACTTGCATGGCCAAACCATTTGACTTGCTGCCTTCTAATTAAATAGTGTGCCTATTTTTTGAATCGCTGATCTATCTCGTAGTCCATTAACATTGCCGGGACTACATCCATTTGTGTCAGTCCGTTTATACTTCTTAGTTTTTCTACGAGCAGTATGAAGATCCCCTGCCGGCTTGCTAGGCCAGTCGCAGGTTTAGGACAAAAATCTGACCATATGGAGTCCGTCCCCCATGGCAAGCCATACCCCTCTTAGCCCATGACCTCGCGGTCATGGTTTCCCAGTCTACACCGCGTGGAGGTGGGGTTGACTTGTGTAGTCTCTGGTCATCGGCAGGCTACTAATTTTCACTTTTCACCCCTCCTGGGAGAGCTTAGCCGATCCTAACTCTGCTGGCTGCAGGGCCAGGTGCAGTCCACACCTTGTAGACAGTATTACATGTCTGTAATAGGGAGGTCGGCGTGGCCGAATGGATAAGAGCGCTCTTTCTTATACATCCGGTATGCTGATGCCCTTGAAGAGGGTTCAACCCCTAAACAGGTCAGCTGGACTAAAAAGTTGACTTCTCCCCCTTGACTTGGGGACGTACATTACAAGTACCCCTGAAGTCGGTGTGGGTTCGCCTGATGACGAGGGACACTTTTTTCCACATATCCTTTACAGGACATCCGCTGTCAACATCGGCATCTTTCAACTGATTGTTGATTTCTTGGCAAGATTACGCTCAATATTTTGCCATTGATTTCTGTGCGACCAGCTCATATACCCCGTAAGTTACCGACGCAGAGAGAACCGCTACGAATTCTCGTGCACATCACGTTACTTACGAGAGTATTCGAGATTACGGAGAAAGTCTTGTAACCCTTTGACCAGGGAGTCCGGCCGAGGGTAATAGGACAGGTAATAGTCTATAGGACTAGTAACTGGTAATCATTGGCACCTTGCCGTTTTGACAGACGATAGTTTGTAAGGGATGGAGTTATTGCCTCTCCATAGCACAAAGCCTGGGCTAACATACAGAGATCATGTGTTGCCCATGCAGCATGATCCCTCTCTCGGCCTGCCTAGTTCACTCCAGAGGAAAGGTAACACCTCTACATCTGGAACAAGACAAGCTGCAGAAGCTGCCGGATCAGCAAAGCAATGCTCTAATTGTCCGCCTATCGGAGCTTCGATCCTAGACCAGCCGCCAACCAAGGCTTAGGGCCTGGTCTGCCCTGCCATGACACTTTGTCTTTAGGTTGCATTTCCTCGCACCAGGGTAAGGCTTGTACCCTCCCAATTGCGCTCTTCCGCCCGAAACCGTTGGCACAATGTGGGGTGTCGGGTTTGGTAAGCGCCGCCCAACGATCGGCGCTAACAGAAAGCAGGTAGTAACTGATAATAGGAAAAGCTAATCCACGCGCAAAATATCAGTAGAGTGCACTAGAGCGCGTGTATGGACTACACTGCAGTTGAAATCGAAGGAATAAGAAAAAATACTAACTACCGATCCGTCTAGTATTAATAATTACTTTAATGTATTTTGAGCACGGCAGCTGTTACTGTACAGTAACAATGTCATGCTATGGAAAGATGCTATATAGCTATCATGCTATATTAAATATTATATCGAGTGCAATGTAACGTTATCAACTCCCAAGGGAAATCCCACAGTTGCCCGTGAATGCAAATCCGCATCTGAAGCTGCTTGTATCAATATAAACCACGCAGAACCCGTTCAAATTGCATCGTGCCGACCAAAAGATCGTCACGTCATGCATCTCCCCTCCACTTCTACATCTGGATCAGCATCTCCCGCAGTTAATTACAGTCTCAGAGATGGGGCACCCCCGGAGACACTTCAGCAGTTATTGTTCACGGACATTGAGGATTCTTCACGCACGGTCCATCAGGGACATTGCCCGGTTCATTACACCGGAAAATGACTTCCTCGGTGGGAATAGATGCTCGGGAAATTATGTACCGGGAATTAATTTGAGCATTAGCGGTCTCTCTGTTTTCCCCGTTCTCCATTAACATTCGACCTTCACATTTTACCCACAGCCCTCTCGTCGGGGTTTGTGTTGCCAATGGAGAGACACTTCCCGACCTTAGCCTCCAGGCGTCTTCATTTTTATTTCAGATCTGTCCGGGTGGAAACCATCAAGCTTGCCTTCAGTTGAATCTACTGAATTTCATTTGGTTTTTAAAGGGTGCCAGCGTCTGTGGCGAATAGATAGCGAGAGAGTTACAATCCTGCATGCTGCATTCGACCTCAGCTGCGGGCGATTTGGAAGCTGGTCACGTTGTGGTGATTTTAACTATGGCATGAGCGTCGGTCGTTTAGAAAGCAATGGCAAAATTATGAACGTAAACCTGCCTAGGAAATCCAAAAAGCCATAAAAATGCTGAGGCTGATTGCGACGTGCTGTAAAGGACAAGCAAACTTTATTAAAAGGGCCTTTATCATCTGGAGGGGGCCGCGGAGCAGAGCGGCCCGCACTTTTGCCTGTTTTACTGGTGGTCTTGGGTTCGAATTCATAACAGTGGTCGGAACTCCCATATAGTCCCAGGCTTATATGGGTACCAGGACACGTCTTGGGAAGTAAAGGTCACATCAGCCTCAAGTTCTGGTTGGTCTATGCGAATACGGGACTATCACCATATACCCAAAACAGGGAGAGAGAGAGACGGAGAGAGCGAGAGAGAGGGAGAGAGAGAGCGAGAGAGGTATAGAGAGATAGAGGGAGGGAGATACTGGGACAGAGACGATTAGAAAGAGGGTGAGGGCGAGGGGAGAGAAAGGGAGAAGGGCAGAGAGAGGGAGAGGGAGAGAGGCGACAGAGGGAGAGAGGCGACAGAGGAAGAAAATGCTACATGAGCTGGCAAAAGGGGAACGGAAGACTATAATACGCAATAAGTAAAAGACTCGATTACAACACACACTAGGCCAGTGGTTCAACCGGTAGGGGACGGGGGGCGGGGGGAATTTTAGGATTTCCGGGTGTGGGGGTTACGATTATTTTAAGATCGCGTTAATACAAGAATCCATTACTTGAGATTGTTTTTCCCTCCATACTTTGCAGTTCTGTACTTCTCGCCCTTCTGAAATTCGTGTTTTAACGTAGGTAGACCCGCAAATCACGTTTTATGTGGACGTCTAAACTTGTACTTTTTTTTTTAAATTCGCATATCCTTTACAGGACATCGCTGTCAACAGCAGCATCTTTCAGCTGTCTGTTGATTTGTTGGCAAAATTACGCTCAGTAGTTTGCCATTGCTTTCTGAGCGGCCGGCTCAGTTATCCCGCAAGTCACCAGCGGGGGTAGAACCGCTTCCAGTTCTCGCCCGCTACGAGACTGCGTGATAAACGGGATAACGGAGAAAGTGGTGTAACCCCTCGGTCAGAGAGACCGACAGACTTGTTCTAGTCTGTGTTATTAAATTTAGCTTCTATTTTAAGGTATACTGTGTAAAGGGTGGGGGAGGGGGGATTTAAGAAGGAAATACGAAAGGGGGGTGGGGGTGGGGGATGACATTCTGAACATATGGTGATGGGGTGCATGGTCCAAAAAAGGTTGAGAGTCACTGCATTAGGCGCTTCGGAGATATAGTGCAGAGACCGTACTTTCATAGATGGACTGGCACTCCGTGGATAATGTATTAAATATCACATTCTTAGCCGTTACTTCCCCAAATATTTCGTGGTACGGAAGACAAGTGGGCGTCAAACTTCCCAAAAGTACAATATTTGTGGGTGTTCCTGATCGACTACGTGCTCAGACACAGCTCATAATGATGATGTGCTTGCGTGCAGTTACATATGTTTACTTATCCATTACATTATACGCCTCGCGTGAATCCCCACAAAAAAGTATGTTTACTTTTCCGTGTTGCATAGAATTCCCTATTTACCCACCGTTTTCCCTCAATTCACATTTCGCGTCTAAGTTTCCACGTACCAGTGAGAATCATTACCCCAAAACCACGCTTCATTTACTCCATCATCTTCCAATCTTCACTTAACACCCGAGCTCTCGTTTCACGTCTTGCTGTGAAAGAGAAGCACACTCGATTTTGACTGGAAGTCATTTTCCGCGTCTGTGGATTTCCGTCCGCTCCATTAGAATTGCCCAATGTAGTTTCCAATGGAAGCAGGCTGCAGACTAACTGAACACAGCCCAATCTCTTTGAAACATACTTTTCGGGAAATTACTAAAGCAGTTCGGTTTACACTTTTTCATTAGATGCCGTGCCGTCATCTTGTTTTATGTTTTTTCCCGTTTATGAAACGTTTGACGATATCTTGACGACTGATGTGGGCGATCATGCTTATCCACATCTTGCGATCACCAGCGGCATGTATCTATGTGTGTAATGACTGCCTTGCGTGCCATGGACACAAGACTGTCAAGAATTTTCTGTCCTTGTCTCTCTCTCTCTCTCTCTCTCTCTCTCTCTCTCTCTCTCTCTCTCTCTCTCTCTCTCTCTACTCTCTCTCTCTCTCTCTCTCTCTCTCTCTCTCTCTCTCTCTCTCTCTCTCTCTCTCTCTCTCTCACAAATCTGTCCGGTGGTCACAACATGTTCCAGATGTTTTCTCATAATGTGTTTGTGGCATTATAATCGGTAACCACGGGCGTGGGCGACACTGGCTCATCTATACTGAATATGCCCGTAAGTGTACTGGGTAAATGGTTGCAAGTCCCATATCTTTCATGGAACAACCGGTACTCTATGAGTGATGTAATCACGTAGGCTGCCTTTACTTCCCAGGACATTTCCTAGTACACAATTTATGCTTGGAAACAAGGACATGTTTTTGTGTGTGCGTTAGTTCGCTTTTAACTCAAGCGTAGTTCTTAATTGTGCTATACAGTCCTATACCACAAGGCAGTAGACGACAGTAGAAGACAGTAGAAGACAGTTCATGATTGTGCTATACAGTCCTATACCACAAGGTACCATAGGCAGTAGATGACAGTAGAAGACAGTTCATGATTGTGCTATACAGTTCTACACCACAAGGCAGTAGATGACAGTAGAAGACAGTTCATGATTGTGCTATACAGTTCTATACCACAAGGCAGTAGATGACAGTAGAAGACAGTAGAAGACAGTTCATGATTGTGCTATACAGTTCTATACCACAAGGCAGTAGATTGACAGTAGAAGACAGTTCGAAGACAGTCCTATACCACAAGGTAGTAGATGACAGTAGAAGACAGTTCATGCTTGTGCTAT
Source organism: Cepaea nemoralis (assembly GCA_014155875.1). Taxonomy (NCBI): domain Eukaryota; kingdom Metazoa; phylum Mollusca; class Gastropoda; order Stylommatophora; family Helicidae; genus Cepaea; species Cepaea nemoralis. The sequence continues at coordinate 13,276 of JACEFZ010012804.1, forward strand.
ACAGTCCTATACCACAAGGCAGTAGATGACAGTAGAAGACAGTTCATGATTGTGCTATACAGTTCTATACCACAAGGCAGTAGATGACAGTAGAAGACAGTAGAAGACAGTTCATGATTGTGCTATACAGTTCTATACCACAAGGCAGTAGATGACAGTAGAAGACAGTAGAAGACAGTTCATGATTGTGCTATACAGTTCTATACCACAAGGCAGTAGATGGACAGTAGAGACGTAGAACAGTTCTTGATTGTGCTATACAGTCCTATACCACAAGGCAGTAGATGACAGTAGAAGACAGTTCATGATTGTGCTATACAGTCCTATACCACAAGGTAACATAGGCAGTAGATGACAGTAGAAGACAGTTCATGATTGTGCTATACAGTCCTATACCACAAGGTAGTAGATGACAGTAGAAGACAGGTCATGATTGTGCTATACAGTCCTATACCACAAGGCAGTAGATGACAGTAGAAGACAGTTCATGATTGTGCTATACAGTCCTATACCACAAGGCAGTAGATGACAGTAGAAGACAGTTCATGATTGTGCTATACAGTCCTATACCACAAGGCAGTAGATGACAGTAGAAGACAGTTCATGATTGTGCTATACAGTCCTATACCACAAGGCAGTAGATGACAGTAGAAGACAGTTCATGATTGTGCTATACAGTCCTATACCACAAGGTAGTAGATGACAGTAGAAGACAGTTCATGATTGTGCTATACAGTCCTATACCACAAGGCAGTAGATGACAGTAGAAGACAGTTCATGATTGTGCTATACAGTCCTATACCACAAGGCAGTAGATGACAGTAGAAGACAGTTCATGATTGTGCTATACAGTCCTATACCACAAGGTACCATAGGCAGTAGATGACAGTAGAAGACAGTAGATGACAGTAGAAGACAGTTCATGATTGTGCTATACAGTCCTATACCACAAGGCAGTAGATGACAGTAGAAGACAGTAGATGACAGTAGAAGACAGTTCATGATTGTGCTATACAGTCCTATACCACAAGGTACCATAGGCAGTAGATGACAGTAGAAGACAGTTCATGATTGTGCTATACAGTCCTATACCACAAGGTACCATAGGCAGTAGATGACAGTAGAAGACAGTTCATAATTGTGCTATACAGTCCTATACCACAAGGTACCATAGGCAGTAGATGACAGTAGAAGACAGTTCATGATTGTGCTATACAGTCCTATACCACAAGGTACCATAGGCAGTAGATGACAGTAGAAGACAGTTCATGATTGTGCTATACAGTTCTATACCACAAGGTACCATAGGCAGTAGATGACAGTAGAAGACAGTTCATGATTGTGCTATACAGTCCAATACCACAAGGTACCATAGGCAGTAGATGACAGTAGAAGACAGTCTTCTTGCAACCGGCGTTGTAGCTTAGGGGATAGTGAGACTCGCAATTCTCAGTTTTATAATTTGCATTTTCATAATTCACAGTTTTATATTTCGCAGTTTCATAATTCGCAGTTTTATAATTCACAGTTTCATATCTCGCTGTTTTATAATTCACAGTTTCATAATTCATAGTTTTATAATTCATAGTTTCATAATACCGAGTCGATGGTTCAAAATTAGCTGCGGGCGAGTTGGAAGCAGACTGCATTGCGTTGATTTCGATAGTATGTTCAGAAAGCAATGGCAAACCACTGAACTGACATTACCTAGTAAATGACAAACAGCCAATACATGCTGGGGCTGATAGCAACGCCATGTAAACAACATGCAACTAACTTCTCCTTTGCTCTTTTCCCACCCGTTTTACCAGTTACCGCAAAGTCTACAAGTTTATTTCTGTATACACACACTCTACCCAAACAAGTTTGACTGCGCGTGTCTCTAATTTCTTTAATCAATTTATAATTTTCATCTATTTTTGAAAGACTGTCTCTTTCGTTTTTCTGTCCGTTCGTGGTATTCTTGATACTTTCCTAAGAAACCACATTTCCACTGCCTTTAGATGTTTTGCTTGTTGCCACAAAATCCTTTGTTTTCCGTAATTGTGTTTTCAGAGAGGATTATAAAAAAGAAAAAAAGTACAGTAGCTACACAGAAAGAAAAGAGGAAACGCAAAGAAACAAGGAGAGAGATAAAAATTACTGATAAAAGGTTCGGGTCAAAGGGTATAAAGGTGTGTGTGTGTGTGTGTGTGTGAGAGAGAGAGAGAGAGAGAGAGAGAGAGAGAGAGAGAGAGACAGAGAGAGAGGGGGAAGAGAGAGAGAGGGGCGGGAAGAGCGAGACAGAGAGAGAGAGAGAGAGAGAGAGAGACACACACACACACACACACACACACAGACACACTCAGTCAATCAGACAGACAGTGAGACAGACGGAGTCAGAGAAAGATAGGGAGATAGATGGAGATATAGGGACATAGTTACAGAGAGAGATAGAAAGATATACAGAGATAGATAGAGATAGAGACAGATAAAGAAAGGTCGAGATAGAGAGAGATACAGACAGACAGAGAGAACCTATGAGTGATAGAGAAAGGGAGAGAAACAGAGAGAAAAAGACTCGGAGAGAGTAAACGAGCGAGAGAGATAGGCGCCGATAGGTCAAATTCGTAAAGATGCGATGGAGTACAATATAAGAATGAGAGTGGAACGGTAACGGAACTGGACAGCTAAAATCAATAATATTAATGTGACTATGTCTAACCTGGGAACAAAGTAGGGCAGCCAGCAGTGACAGTGACTGACATGTTATTAGTGTTGTATGGTCGGAGCGTACGCGCATCAGCCCACACAACAACGACCCAGAGATAACACGTGAACCCATTTCTTATAGAGAGACCTGGAGGTCATTGCTCAAGTTCATGGCTTCGAGAAATTTGACTTCTTTGAACCATCTTGGGTAGGTATGGCCCCCAAAATTTCCCTTTTTTAACGCCGGAAAAAATCCTAAGGCTTTCCCTTAATTTAAATTTACCGTTTTGGTTGATCATGGCTTCGACAAATTTAACTCTTTAAACCGTTTTGGGTCGATCATGTCTTCCACAAATTTAATCCTTTAACGTCTTCGGTCGATCATGGCTTCCAAAAATTTAACTCTTAAACGCCTCGGATTGATCACGGCTTCTGCCAATTTAACTCTTTAAATCCTTGGATAGATCATGGCTTCATTGAATGTAACTCTTTAACGCTTGGATCGATCATGGTTTCAACAAATTTAACTCTTTAACCTTGGATCGATCATGGCTTCGACAAGTTTAACTCTTTAACGCCTTGGGTCGATTTAATACAAAAATGTTGCATGCCCTTATCAAGACGTTGCGATCAACCCCGTGCTGATTTTCGAGATGATTTTACGTTCAGTAGTTTACCATTGCCGGCTCCCTGGCCTAGGAGTTAGCGACTTTCTCCGTAATCCCGTATAATCTCGTGAGTAACGTGACGACGGCGAGAATCGGTAGCGGTTCTAACCGCGTCGGTAACTTACGGGGTATGTGAGCCGGTCGCTCAGAAAGCAATGGCAAACTACTGAGCGTAATCTTGCCAAGAAATCAACAATCAGCTGAAAGATGCTGATGTTGACAGCGATGTCATGTAAAGGATATGCAAACATTTATTTATTTAGTTTACCATTGCTTTCTGAACGAGAAGTAAACGTCTCAGGTCCAGCTTAAAGCCGGTGTAGGGTTTACACACCTGGCCTCTATGGACGAAAGGGTAGCGAACGCGATTCGCAATCCCGCATATCGCGTCCCAACAGCTGCAAGCAATTTGGAATCAGATGCCTTTGTGTTGATGTTTAACAATGAATATGACCGTCGGTCGTTCCGAAAGCAATGGCAAGCTTCTGTAATGATTGAGGATCGTCTGGCCTAGTGGCTAGTGGCCTCCCGCTCCTCAATCGTGACAGCCGGTTCGAATCCTCGGTAAGGTGATTGATTTGTTTCTGTCGAAGCAAAAAGAAAATCCTAATCGGCACAGTTCGCGGCGACTGTTTTAACTAGGTGACCTAAATTCATCAGGCTAAAGACTCTCCCCCTCTTCCACCCCCTCCCATCCCCAATCTTCTAAACCACAAGGTACTACAGACAGTAATGATTAACAGTTAATTTTTCTTTCTTTTTCTTTTCCACGAAGTTGGTTTATTTCTCACATCAAAAATAACATATCATAACGACGTAATTGAGCCGCAGATGATTTATTCTCCTTGCCTGCACCAGTCTTTCTGGTACCTCTTACTTTCTTCTGTTTGTTCTTTATTTCCTTACTCCGCTTTCGCTCTGTTCTCTTGATTTCTAGCAATTCATGTCGTGCTAGCCTGACTTTAGGCTAACATTTCTTGGCCTTGTCCAGGGTTTCATATACAAAGACAAATTCAGTAGTTTTCCCCACCGTCAAAATGTGTCTTGAACCAAAAGCAAAAGTGTGACTGTACATCTTGGCAAACTTTTCCCTGATTTCTGTTATAGGAATAGTGGCTTTGCTTGGATGAAGTATCATCCACGATCTGCTTTCTACTAAACATCCTGTTTGGCATGTAATTGCAAAATATTCCATGACTCACGCCCGATTATCGCCACAGCAAAGACGCATGTTCATCAAAAATGTTACTTTAATTTGTTTACTGGTCTTGTCTCACAAGCTCTTGAATATGTTTAAGCTCTATTTCTCGGTAAATATGTTATATTCAAAGTACAAATGTTTAATTTAAACTACCAGTACAAAGCAAACAATAAAACCCATTTAATAAACTAATTAATAAAATTAACCAAACTCTCAAACAAGTCTTGTCAACATTAAAACCGCGATATTAATTGTTATCTCCCTTTACAAACATTACAACGAGGATATTTATGGTTATCTCCCCACCGACATAAACGCTCATTGGCCCAAAAGATAGAAGCAGTACTTCAAACTGTGTGCCCCAGACTTCATTACAGCTTATCCTTTGTTATGTCCTGGGTATTGCCGTTATAATTGTTGTATGTCATGGTGATTAGATCACAAAGCTCTGTCCACGTTCAGAGTTAATCATCATAAAACTGAAGTACACATTTCATGGGTAACCAGCCATGGCGGATGAGTTCGGGGGAGAACAAGGAGTATGTGAGGGCATAGGTTAATGCCGATTTTGTATTCCATGTTGTTTTGTGCGGGGAGCTATATAATGTGTTTTATGCGAGAGGCCATGTACTGTGTTTTGTGGCGGTAGACATATACTGTGTTTTCTGGTTGTGGTCATACGCTGTGTTTTGTGAGGGTAGTTATACGCTGTGTTTTGTGTGAGTAGTCAAACGTTGAATACTGCACTGGCACCTTGCCGCCTTGACAGACGATGGGTTTGCTACTTTGCGCTTCAATAATGGCATGATAGCTTGAACCCAAAGCGGCGAACAGATGTAGAGTTTTATATCATAGCACACAGCCTTGACTGAATTGTAGAGACAAAGCGTGCCCATGCAGCATGCGCACCCTTTCGGTCTGCCTAATTTACTCCAGAGCAAAGGTAACACGAATACGTCTGGAACAAGACAAGCTGCAGAAGCTGCTGGATCAGCAAAACAATGCTCTAACTGTCCACCTGGCTGGGCTTCGATACTAGACCAGTTACCGACCAAGGCTTAGTGCCTGATCTGCCACGCCATGACATTTAGTCTTAAAGTTGCATTTCCTAGCACTATGATCAGGATTATACACCCCAAACCTCGCTCCTCTGCCTGAAGCCGTTGGCACAATGTGGGGTGTGGGTTTTAGTGAGCGCCGCGTTAAATACTTGGAAATCAGTAACAATAGAAACTGTTCCAATGAAGACAGGCGTAGACTCGGCATGGCAATGCAGGAGTTAAACAGTAGTAAGAACCTATGACAGAAGACTAGCAAACAGGTTCAAATAAAATATGTGTCAGAACATGCATGCCCTCTCTGTGTTGCCAAGGGGCTACGGAAGCAATTCGCAATGTCGCATACCGCGTTCGAAGCACAGCTGCGGGCGATTTGGCAACAGACTGCCTTGCATTGGTTTTCATACTATGGTATGAGTATAGCCATATAATGTATTTTATGAGTGTAGCCAATACTGTGTCTTATGAGTGTAGTCAATACTGTGTTTTATGAGTGTAGCCAATACTGTGTTTTATGAGTGTAGCCAATACTGTGTTTTATGAGTAGCCAATACTGTGTTTTATGAGTATGCAATATTGTGTTCTATGAGTAGCCAATACTGTGTTCTATGAGTATGCAATATTGTGTTCTATGAGTAGCCAATACTGTGTTCTATGAGTATGCAATATTGTGTTTTATGAGTAGCCAATACTGTGTTCTATGAGTATGCAATATTGTGTTCTATGAGTAGCCAATACTGTGTTCTATGAGTATGCAATATTGTGTTCTATGAGTAGCCAATACTGTGTTCTATGAGTATGCAATATTGTGTTCTATGAGTAGCCAATACTGTGTTCTATGAGTATGCAATACTGTGTTTTATGAGTAGCCAATACTGTGTTCTATGAGTATGCAATATTGTGTTTTATGAGTAGCCAATACTGTGTTCTATGAGTATGCAATATTGTGTTCTATGAGTAGCCAATACTGTGTTCTATGAGTATGCAATCCAAACGACGAACCCAACAACCGCAGGCAAAAACAAATAATCATCACCAAAGAGGTTCGAACATGGATTTAGTCCGCATACGAAGTACTCTGAAATGGATTTAGTCCGCATTTGCTACAAGCTTTGTTTGCAAAGCGTCTAAAAATTCAACATTAATCAATTTCTAAATTATGAAACAATATAAGCGACCTTATCGCCTGCCATGTTTAATCGATAAACAACGCGGTTAAACTATCTTTTAATTGTGGATTCATTTGCTTTTAGTCGCTGGAAAGCGATTGGCTCGCAGTCCGCGAGACGCGAGAGACAAATGTGCTTCTAAATATGGTGTGATCAAATGAGTTCAGGTGAACTGCCGAGATATGTTTCAGGTTAAAACACCTTGGGTGATTTGTTATTCTACTTCTACCTTGGGATGTAGAGGACTTGCTGTTGTTGTTGTTGTTGTTGTTGATGATGATGATGATGATGATGATGATGATGATGATGATGATGTGCCCTATATTCGTAACTAATTTAACAAAATGTTGTAGCTGTGTTCACACAGTTTCCTATGGTTCGTTCTTTCAGAAGCCAGCTCATGTCACTAGATGATGGTAATGATGACGCCGTGCATTTAAGAATTGAAGAATCCATGTGGATTCCATGTGATTTGGTCAACGTTAGTTAAATAATCCATTCTCATTAATCAAATGTAAAATTAACATCAACATTTCAGAATTAACGTTGGGAACTCGTATATCATGTAACGACGTAAGCTCACCGAATGTGCACTGCCGCAGTCCTGATAAATCCTTGCGCACCGGCCGCATGAGGGTCTGGTGCGCAGGACGCCATCTTCAGACAAGACATTGTCTGATCAAATTTGTCAAGATGAGAAATAAATCTGCCGGTAGGCCCCCTAGCGCAGGGAGAAATCTGAGATCGGATTATCCAGGAGACGGGGAGACAGACGATTTTGATGATGTACGACCAGAGCAGGAGATGTGTTATCTTACTGGTTTGTTTAATGGCGGAAGTTGGAATGGCGGAAGTGACGTAACATATTAGATTTTATGTTTCTGTGAATAATGTGGGATTGTAAAGGGGTTTCTTTACAAGCAAATAATGAATACAGTAAAAAATAATTTGACAATAGTATAATTAGCCACATCACGAAGATTATGCTAAGAATCATCATGCAAAGAGTTAGGAAGAAATTACAACCTGAAATAGGAGAAGAAAATTGGGGGTTCGTTGACGGCAAGTGTATAATAAATGCCTTGTATATGCTGAGAACATTAATTGAACGTTCTATAGAAGTAAACAAAGATCTACATCTTTGTTTTATTGATTACACAAAGCCATTCGATAAAGTAAGACATATGAACATGATGAAGGTGCTTGCAGATCTAGAATTTGATAGGAAAGACCTTAGACTCGTATATATATATATATACATATATATATTGGAAACAACAAGCTACCGCCCTTTGGGATTATGTGCATGAAATGAAAGAATAGAATAGTGACTGTTCCGGTCAAGATGGCGGCGAACGGTCGTTTTGTTTTGTGACCGCTCCATTTTTCTCGTAGGAGATGGGTATTTGTGTGCTAGGATGTAAAACCAGTGGTTTCTTCTCAAGAACTTCGCCGATGCTACGGTGTTCGTGCATTGAGCGAAGCAATATTTGAGTGAATTGTCGCAGCGTGTGTGTTTCTGTGGTGTTCGGTTTTTCAACATGGCGGAACAGCGTTTAACAAGGCGACGGAGAGGCCTTAAGCGGCAAGGTAGACGTGGTCGGGCAAGATGTTTTAGACTCAAATGTAACCGTCTGGGACTCAGGAATACTCGTATTCTATATTGGAACTGTACCAGCGTAAAACAACGAGACCCTATTATAGAAAACCTGGTATACAGGAACGACATTGTAGCGCTTCAGGAGACGAGATTGTGTGATCAGTTACTCCAAATTGCCGGCATCAAATGTTTCTACAACAGGCGACATCTAGGAATGGCGATTCTCATTCGCGACAGTATGGTGTATTCAGAGCTAGATATGTCCAGTTGGGAAAATGACGACATACAAATACAGGTGGTTAGGGTTCAATCCGGTCTACCATTCGTGTTGGTTAATGTTTATGCCTGGAACGCGAGTGTGGATTCCCAGAAGTGGCAGTGCTTAAGTGACATATTAGGTCACGAGAGAAATGTTATTTTTTGCGGCGATTTTAACGCTAACGGCAGATCATGGAAAACATTTCCTCCAAAACACAGGGTGGGGAGGGGTAGGTCGAGACTGCACTTGAAACCATTGACCTGGTTTGTATCAACAATGGCTGTGTTACCAGGAAAACAAGTCGTCCAGGTGATGAGGAAGTGTTATAGATGTGGCGCTGGTTTCTCCTTCACTCAATAGTGTGTAGATGGGGTGTCCCAGGGTACCACGACAGGGACCACCACCCTTGCAGCATATTGGTGGAGAAAGGCAGAACCAGGCAGCACAAGTCAACTGTCAAGACTTTCCAGTATGACAGTACAGGGCAAGATGTGGTGAGTAAAATAAGGCGCGACAAGCGCAGAAAGCTTCATGGCAGGAAGAAAGCTTCATGGCAGGAAAAAAGCTGGGAGCAGCCACCTTGGTGGAATTGTGAGGTCGAAAAGGCCTGGGTGGATAAGCGTACTACTGTACGGAAATGGCAAAGCCCCAAGAAGAACAGAGTTGCCCATCATAGTCCCTTGATGCAAAAGAGAGATGCACACAAAAGTACGCTACTTCAAAAAACTGGTTAAGGTGGTTAAAACTGAAAAATGAGCAGAGGTATGTCAAAGAGTAAGCACAGATAAGCCACTGAAATTGTTCTGGTGACTACATAAAAGCATGAGTAGGGTAGTCAAAAATAAGAGTATTCCTGACTTTCAAGGTGCTGACCTCATCTGGCAGAGGACTGAAGAGGACAAGGGCAAAGCCCTCTTCGAACGCTATCTAGAGCAGAGCAACCAGGCAGATATAAGAGGTCAACATCTTGCCAAGGAGTTTAACTCAGATAGTTGCAAGGCCCAGAACATTTCTGATGAAGACACAGTGACAGTGAAAGAAATCAGGACTGTGCTTCGACGATAAACAACAGCGCTCCATGGCCAGATGGCATAAGATATGACGACATCAATATGTGTACCAACAACGAACTAGAGAAACTAGCAGACAGTACAACAACATTATAGGGAGTGCTAGCATCAAGGAGGAGTGGTTACACAGATATTTGATTCCCTTGCTGAAGCCTGGCAAAGACCACACAAAAATTCAGGTATATCGAGTAATAACTATGCAGAACACAATAGTCAAGCTGCTGGAGAAGTTAATTTCCAGAAAAATATCAAGCCAGCTGGAGAGGCAAGGTGTTTTCCCACCTACCCTGGGTGGGTACCGTCCAAAAAGAGAAACCCGGAACAATGCAGCAGTTTTTGCCCATGATGTCTATGAAGGTTTCCACTCAGGCATTGAAACCTTTGCTGCAGTGATTGATCTTGAGGACGCGTACAACAGAGTACCAGTGGATTTCTTAATGCTTCAGCTTCTTGAACTCAAGATAAGTCCTTTCCTCCGTGGCTGGATCGCTGCTGCCCTCTTCCAACGGAAAGTAGTCTTTAGATGTGGCAGTTAGACTTCAGAACCAAAAACAATATGATTGATTGATTGATTTAGGAATCGACATCACAGCATTCGGGGCATTCCCATAAGCGCTCCGTCCCCATCCTCAGCAGCCAGCGAAGAGTTCCAACACTAATAGTACCAGTAGCAATCTGATTATAAGTCCATCTCGCCTTTCCTCTGAGCGTTGAGCGTCGGCCAGATCCCCTCATCACTCCTCGCTGTCTCATTCTTGCCAGACCATGGTAATCCATTTGCTCCTCCGAGGTGTACAGGTGCTCCCAAAAGGCCGCAACCACGTCTGCATGTCATATATCAATACTCCACCAAGTTCTGCAGAGCCAGCCAATCTGTCCGCCTGTTCATTTCCCAGCACACCAGCATGCCCCGGAGAAAAGATCCAGGCGATGCTTGTCACCCGTGACCTCCGAAGCGAAGCAAGCCACTCCGCACGAAGCCTGCCCGAACTCACCCTCGTCAACATGCTTTCTGAGTCAGTTACAATCACGGTGTGTGTGTGTGTGTGTGTGTGTGTCGTATTTTCCATCCAAAAACAATATATCCTGGCCTACCACAGGGATAATTATCTACGGTGCTGTTCAACACCTACACCGTGAGAATCACCAGCGAGCAAATCATAGGACCGCGGAGGACAATGTCGTATGCAGACGATGTTTTAGTGTATCGTCAGGATAAGGACAGAGATCAGGTTGCTGTAGAACTACAACTCAATCGCATAAGCACTTGGTGTGTTGAAGCTGGGGCAATGGTCAACCCAACAAAGGTAACAGTGACATGGTTCTCTTTAAATAACCATATTGTCAACACCCCAACGCCAACTGCAAATCTGGGTTGAGAGACGGTGTAAAGAACGCAGGCAATTAATTACCCGGGGATACTATTTGATCGAAGCCTAGCTTATACTGAGCACATAGACCAAAAGATAACAAAGGCCAAGCGGGGTTTGGCTGCGATGCGGGCAATGGCGGCGGCAAACTGTGAGCAGCGCCATCTATGTCTTCTTTACGAGAGGCTGGTCCTCTCTGTTCTGGAGTATGCGGTGGCGATCCTGACTCTCAGCCATAAGCAGACAGAAAGGATGGAAAGGGCACAGAACGAAGCCATGCGCATCATTCTTGGATGTACAAGAGATACAGCGTGCAGGGCGATGCGCTGCCTTCTTGATTTTCCAACTGTGAGGGACAGAATACGAATTTGCCAATCACGTGCCTATCACAGAGTCAACGCAAACACGCAACATCCGCTGCATAGCGAGATTAAGAAGGTAAATGGCAGCAGGTTAAAAAGAGGAAAGTCGTGGATGGGTCAAGCCGAAGACATTCTTCAGCAGGTATGTTCACTTGAGGACTAAGAACCTGTCGAGTTGTGGGTACAAGTGCCAACAGGTCTGTACACCCTTTTCAGTGTGCATCCAACTAGACAGGAAATGCAGACAAGCAAATCCAAGCTGCTGTGGAGGCGGAAGTACAGGCTCTGATCTTCGAGAATTCTTTAGAGGATGATACTGTCATTTACACGGATGGGTCGGTCGTCCAAGGAGTAAGAAGTTCATGGGCCTTTACGGCTCAGGACGGAGGGAAAACTGTGAAGGAAGAGTCTGGCGCTTTTGCTTTGACCACATGCAGCCAGACTATGGAAGTCATGGCAGTAAATAAAGCAATAATATGGCTCGAGACACAGACATTCAACCGGGCTTGTGTCCTAAGTGACTCAGTGAGTATGCTCAGGAGGATATAGATGGGGTGGGCCGGAAGAGAGTGGCTAATGTCTCTGGGGCGATCTCGGCTGGCAAAAATTAGTTTTATCTTCGTGCCAGAGCATGCGGGCATACAAGGGAATGAGCAGGCTGATAGGATTGCAGGTAGGGCTACTGTGGAAGGCGGACGAGCCATGGACCAGGCAGACATTCTGAATGCTCTACGATAAGTAAGTCGTTTACGAGAACCAAGCGATGACTGGGACTCTACAACCATGGTCAGGCTGCGAGATTAGTAAGTTAAAAGAGGTGTGGCCAAACGTGAACACTAAGCAGGAAGCCAAAGAAGAGTAATAAAGCAACACAGAACTGGTGTCGTGAGCCGCTACACGCTGCGGGATTTGCTGAGGAGGGGATCCGATCACTTATGGACTGAATAGTTCGATGTGCTATGAAAATGATCTGTCGACGACTGACTGACTGACTGACTGACTGACTGACTGACTAACTAACTAACTAACTAACTAACTAACGATGAGAATGATCTGTCGACAACTGACTGACTGACTGATTGACTGACTGACTGACTGACTAACTAACGATGAGAATTATCTGTCGACGACTGACTGACTGACTGACTAACTAACTAGCTGGCTAGCTATCTAATTAGCTACCTACTAACTAACTAACTAACTAACTAACTAACTAACTAACTAACTATCTAACTAACTCACTAACTAACTAACTGACTGACTAACTAACTAGCTGGCTAGCTATCTAATTACCTACCTACCTACTAACTAACTAACTAACTAACTAACTAACTAACATCAAGGTGCCATAAGGATTAATAATGAAGTAGGTAATAACGGCCTATTAAGAGAGGTGTGCAACAGAGATGTGTAATGTTTCCAAGTCCAGTGAAAATATTTTCAGAAATATGATGTGAAAGGAATCACCATTGAGGGATGTAACATCAATAACATTAGATATGCTGATGATACAGTATTGATTGCAGACAATGAGCAGGATCTGAAACATTTAATAGATGCGGTTGTTGCACACAGTGAACAACTAGGATTAGAATTAAGTTGTAAGAAGACGCAGATTATGGTCGTCACTAGGAAGAAGGAAATACCACAATGTAATATAAAAGTAAATGGGAATATTCTTAAACAAGTGAATGGGTGCAATTATCTCGGAACAGTCATAACATCTGAGGGGAGATGCCTTGAAGAAATTAGAACAAGAATCGCCATGGCGAAGGTAGCCTTTTGCGAAATGAAAAATATACTTATTAATAAAAAGATGTCATCTGCAACGAGAAAAATGAATATTGAGGTGCTACATAGAACCTGTACTTTTGTATGAATGTGAAGCGTGGACAATGAGCAGACAAGCTGACAAACGTCTGATGGCTGTGGAATTGTAGTTTATGGGGAAAATGCAAAGAATACAATGGACAGACAGAAAATCCAATAACCAAGTTCTACACGAAAGAAATGAAAACCGTAAATTGATTAGAGTAATTAGACGTAGACAGTCACAGTTTTTTTTTTTTTTTGGACACGTTATGTTAAGAAATAAATTGGAGAACTTGGAGACAGTTGGCAAGGTTGAGAGGAAGAGACCAAGGGGAAGACAGAAAAGTAAATACTTGAATGGCTTGGCCACGTGGTATGATCGAGACAAGAACACCTGAGCTGATCAACGACTCTGGTGATCGAGTGAGATGAAGAAACATTACGTTATGTTAAGAAATAAATTGGAGAACTTGGAGACAGTTGGCAAGGTTGAGAGGAAGAGACCAAGGGGAAGACAGAAAAGTAAATACTTGGATGGCTTGGCCACGTGGTATGATCGAGACAAGAACACCTGAGCTGATCAACTACTCTGGTGATCGAGTGAGATGAAGAAACATTACTGCCTACACTTATCGGCATGGCACCTGATAGATGATGAATGCATAGATGGGTATAGAAGGGGTAAGGAGATGATGAGAGAGAATATTCCAACATCTTACAGTATGAACATGCTGAACGATGTAGATACAGGCAGTATCGTGGAAGGTATGGTATGGTTGTGAACAGAACGATAACGGAGAACATCTTGGCGCGGAGGTGAAAATACCTATTCCCTTACTCGTTAAAGTTCATTACCCGAACAGCGAATGATACATGATTGGTTGCCGAGACTGTTTCAGCCAGAACAGAGAGGCAGACAGGGAGGCAGACAGGAAGACGGTCGGACGGAGAGAGAGAGAGAGAGAGAGAGAGAGAGAGAGAGAGAGAGAGAGAGAGAGAGAGAGAGAGAGAGAGAGAGAGAAGTGGGTGGGAAGGCAGGCAAGCAGACAGACAGACAGACAGACAGACAGACAGACAGACAGACAGATCCGGCATCCACTAACAACTTAACACCTCTACGAGTTCCCGCTGTCACTCACGACTGACACGATCTTAGCCAGATATCAGATGACTCATTAAACAACAGAAATATTGATAGCCAGGAGCACACCTGACGCGAATTCGTCACATCCAAACGACCAGGTCGTCTCTCGGAGGAAACAATGTACATCGACCCTGATATTTTGCTGTTTCTCTCCCTTGATTTCATCTGGAACAAATGGCGCTACCGGAAGTTACCTCTGTTCCGAACGTCATTTCCTCTCAGCGACCTCGTCGGCTGTTGTTATTCAAATGCGCGTATAATTCGAATTTACAATCATTATAAGGAAACAATTAAATGTTAAGCAAGAGCAGCCATGAGTGATGGCTCTTTGATACGGCAATCAAATACCGGACCAATACATTTTCATATTCATTACAGAGTAGAGAACGGAGCGATAACAGCCTGAACCCTAGGACAATCAGAATGAAGCCTGGCGTCGCTAGAATGTTTTAATAAATACCATTCCGTGACGTTGATAGAGATTAATGGCTAAGAAATATCCGGTTTAAATCCAATAAAACAGCATCGTAAACAAACAGCGTATACAAACACGTCTGCTGTCTAATTCTGCTGTAATTCCTATGACATTTTGTACGCAAGGTGACTAAATAACGTAGCATTTAAGATTCTTATTTGCTTTCTCATCAGTAGTCCCTGCTGAATATTTCACATTTGCGATCGCAAGTTCGTATATCTTCGTTTATTTTTCATTGGGTAAAAGTGTGGAATTTGCTTCTTAAGTGGGTAAATATTTAATGTTTCTCTTGTAAAATTACTAGACGTTGTAATCCTCCTTATTGCAGTCTTAGGTGTCCCTGACAATGCAATATTTAACACTTGTAAATGTTGAGTTTAGTTGAGTTAAGAACCGACATCACTCCACTCAGGACATCCCATGTGTGCTCCGTCCCCTCATTCGACAGCCAGCGAAGAGTCATACTACTAATCTTTCCCACCGCTATCTGATTTAAAGTTTTCCTGGTCGTCCCTAACAGTTTTAATATTCTCCCTACCTATACCCCGCAATCTCATTCTTTCCACATACGGGTTCTCAATCTGTTCCGCCGCCTTCTCCACCTGGTCTCACAAACGCATAGGTAATCTACCAAGAGGTGCATTCCCTGCCAGCCTATCAGCCTGTTAATTCCCCCGCACCCCTGCATGTCCAGGGCAAAAATGTCCATACAATTCTCATAATCTGTGACATCTGAAGCGACGATAGCCTTTTCACACGAAATATCCCTTTCTCAACCTTACTAAGCATACTACTTTAATCCATAATGAACACAATGTGTTGCAGTAACATGTGTTGTCTCATCTAACGAACGGAATGCCGCTGTTACTGCTTCCACCTCCATTCTCATGCTGGAGGTAGTAGTCTCATATGCCAGACTCTCCTTTTTCAAGACTCGTCCATTAGCCTTTGCAATAAAACCGCAAACACTACGTCTGCTTCTCACCATTCACCCATCGGTGTAGATGACTATGTCACTTTGATGTGTGTTACTCTGGATCAGTTGTTGCACTTCAAACTCAGTGCGGCCCGCTGCCCATTCTCTGCACTCATGCCCCAGTATTACTATTACATTGTGCCAGTCCGTCATGTCTTCCGGAACTTCAACCCACCCTTTTTTCACTATTGATGATCTCCAGATCACACACCTGACGTATAGATATTTCTGTGCCTATCCGTCATTGTTGGTAGCGCCAGGATATGCCTAACGCATATAATTAGTGTGTCCTTTGTACACGCCAGGATTACCCGATGGCAGCATTTTGTATGCGCCCCAACCTTTCAAGCTGGCTCTTTGATACTGTCAGCAGCCCAAAACCATACTCAATTATAGAAATTATTAACTGCTGAAAGAGCCTGTACATCATCCTCTGATCTACCCTGGTTGCTGCCATAGCCCTCAATGCATTAAGTCCCCTACCAGCCTTCACCACCAAATCCTCCACATGATCCTAAAAAGACAAACACCTGTCAAAGGTGATACCCAAGTACTTCAGTTTACTCTCTCGACTAAGAGGACATCCATTCAACATAATACCTGGGACATTTGCCCTGACGAGCCGGTTATACAGGTATTACCACACAACCGATGCCTTGTCTGGGTGTATAATGGCCCCTGCGTCCCTGCACCACTCCGCCACCCTGTTTACTGCCACCTGTAAGTCTTTCGCCAAACTGGCCCTGTCTCTGCCCTGTCTGTACATCATCTGCAAATATCATGATTCTACCCACACCTGGTGTCTCAATAGCTGCGATTTTACTGTTGTAGATATTAAAAGCCGGCTTCGTGGCTTAGAGGTTATGACTTTTTTCCGTAATCTCGTCTACTCTCATCGGTGACGTGATGACGGTGAGAATCAGCAGTGGTTCGAATCGCATCGGTAACTTACGGGGTATGTGAGCCGGCCGCTCAGAAAGCAATGGCAAACTACTGAGCGTAATCTTGCCAAGAAATCAACATACAGCTGAAAGATGCTGGTGTTGACAGCGATGTCCTGTAAAGGATATGCAAAAAAAAAAAAAAAAAAGATATTAAAGAGCACTGGCTACATGGCAGATCCCTGTGGCAACCCTGGTGTAATAGTACAGAGGTTAGAAGTCCAGGAACCCATGCGCAGTGCAACCTTACGCTCATAGAGGACCGCCGTAATCCATCTGACAAGGCAAGGTCAGACTTCCATGTCCAATAGTGTGTACATCAACCGATCATACCTGACCCTGTTATACGCATCTTCCAGGTCAAGAGCTACCGCCACTGTCTTTTGTTTATCCTGGAAGCCTTGTAGACATCAAATGCAAAAGTTGCAGCATTGGCCCAGGTGTCCTTCCCTGGCCGGTAACTCCCGAACCCGTTGGGAAGCAGATTACGACTTTCGAAATGTCGCTGGAGCCTGCGTGCTACTATCTTTTCGAAGACTTTGCCATACGTATTTTGCACGGTTTTGATTCGGTATCCATTAAGTCTGGAGTGATCTTTACCTGGCTTTGTGAGTGGGACCAGGTAGCTATGCAGCTAATCGCAGGGTTTATCCGCCGTACTGATGCTTGTGTTGAAACAAAGAGCCATCTCCTCCAAGTCCCCATCATTCAAGTTACTCACAGAGGTGTACCTACCCCACCCGGGCCTGGCGCTGTGTCGTTAGCCCACTTCAGTACCCGTTTAATAGCATCCACCTTAATTTCAGTTCACTTTCCTAGTGATCCGAGACAAGGCTTCTCTGACCATATCTCTAATAGCTTTATCTTGCTGATCCGCCTGTGTTAAAAATCGTCAAAGAAAAGCCTTCCCTTTGTCCTGGTCAGTTTTCATAGGTCGGCTGTTATCATCATAAACAGTACCACGTGTACCAGGCATCGCCTATCTCTTCATCTGCCTGTGCAGCCTCAAGAATTTTCCCAATGTCACATCCCCACCGACTTCATTGATAAACTGTTCCCACTTAATCCTTTTTGCCTCAGCTGCTTGGAGTTTAAAATCCTGCACCTCTAAATTTTAAAATATTTTTCAGCCTCCTCCAATTGTGTTAAATGAATTGATTGCTCTCCGCACCCTCTGCCAATTCCGTATGACCGCCCTCTTTTCGCTCCACGAATTCTCCACCTTTGGTGAACACCATGGTGGTTGGGCGAAGATTCGTCTTGTTGGTTTAGACCTTCCCTGTGAACTAAGGCGCCCCAAGAGCGAAGAGTGGTTGCGATCATAACTGAATGCCCTGCGGGCTCTTATAGTCCTGACTGTGCTGGACTTAGGTATCAGCACAGAACAGGTGAGTTGGTCGATTCTATGGTTTCCAAGGACGCTCCATTTTATGTTTGATGCCGCCTCTTGGGACACACGTGCCAGGTCGATGGCCGTGTCAGGATCCCCCGATCTCATTGCTAGCCTAGTTGGTGTCCCGTCATTTAAACAGACACCATCCGTCTCAAGCAAGGCCTCAGCAAGAGCAGTACCCTGTCTGTTCTCTCCCGACATGTCCCATTCCTTGGCGAGGGCATTGAAGTCACCAGATATCAGATACCTGGTACCAGGGGTCTCCACTGAACCACTGAAACTTTCAACCAGTCCCAACTGTATACCTAGATAACACTTGTAAATACAATTATGTAAATGATTCAGTGGCAAATGATACTATATCGGTAAATACTTAGAACGAAGGACGATACGTCGCCATACTAGAGCCATCGTGTTATCTGTTCCGTTTTGTGCTAGCTTCCGCAATATCAATGCCCAGTTTACGGAAATTTACATTATAATACTTGATTACAGGAAGGCCCCGATTAAAGTCGAGGTTACGTTCTTGGAAAACGCGACTTTAAGTGAAACGCCATATAGCGAAACACTTTTTTCCATAGAAGTAAATGAAATACAATGTATTATGTAATGTTTATTTTGATGGTTGTTGATATTTATTGGCTAAATTGAGTTGGGTTGCAGGGCGAGTGGTAGAATTATTGGGACGTAGAGGGATTAAAACCACGACCTTCTCTAAAACTATCATCAGCATTACTAGTACTGCTCTCACCCGCTTTCTTAGCTAGATCTCCATAGGGGGACTTTGCCTTCTCTTGGATAGTCATCTTACTCACAGGCATATTCCGTTGGTTCTGGTCTTCAATCCAGACGGCCAATAGTGCTTCCATGTTTTCCATAAGAGTACTTCAGGTACGAGTGATCTTGGAAGCACTCAAATGGATTACGTTTTTAGCACCCTCTTTGATTTTGTCAACACCTGCACGAATTTTCCTTACCATGGTTGGAGGTAAACCATGGACTTTACCGACATTAAAAGCGCTATCGCCAGGCTTAAAACGACATAAAACATCTAACTTCACCTCAAGAGTAACACTTTTCCTGGTTCTCTTACAACACAGACACACTATCAGCACTTACTGTGCCCTTTGAATTCATAATTATGGGTGATTACACGATAAAATCCTGGAACAACGCACTGCACAAATTGTAAAATGGCGATGTTAACGCAGCATAGCAACACAGGTAACGAAGTTATAGCGGAACGTAGCGACGTAAAGTGAAGTTATGTCCCATTATGACAACGACGTTATAGCGAAACGACGTAAACCGAAGCGACTTATAGTGGGGCCTTCCTGTATTTAATTGTGCACCATGATTGGCCGAAACCTACTGTTTATTTGGTACTGGATCATTTAATAAAGCATGAACAAGCGAAGAACACGGAATAATGTATGAACTATTTACAATCTTGTGACATGAACAAGCTATAAATAATCTGTAAACAATGAACACGATGTGAACAATAAACAAGCTGTGGATTAGAACAAGCTGTGAATTATAAACAAACTATAAGCTATGAACAAGTCTTGAACTATACAGAACGAATTAAAGATAAGACGCGGACTCAGTGTTCAGGCTTCGGTAGTTTATTAAATTTACAGATGATGACGTATGTGAGTTATACCTAGATGGTATAACAGATGACGTTTGTGTGGTATACCTAGATGGTATAACAGAGGATGACGTACGTGTGGTATACCTAGATGACATTACAGATGACGTATGTGTGGTATACCTAAATGACATTACAGATGACGTATGTGTGGTTTAACTGGATGCCATTACAGATGATGACGTAAGTAAGGTACACCTAAATCATTTAACATAAATCTTCAAGAATACCGCGGGCGTGATTGCGAAGTTGATAGCAAACTGCACTATGACGTAGTGAGCACGGATCGTCGCTTGGCAAAATGAGGAAAAGATTGGACAGCCATGCCTCCTTGCTCCCTGGCCTACAAAATGTTATAATGCTATCTCGTCACATGCCCCTAGCAGGAAACTGCTTCCTGGTACATTGTTATAAAGGCATACACTTCTTCTTCTTCTTCTTCTTCTTCTTCTTCTTCTTCTTCTTCTTCTTCTTCTTCTTCTTCTTCTTCTTCTTCTTCTTCTTCTTTTTCTTCTTCTTCTTCTGTGTGGGTGAGTGTTGGTAGGTTATAGGATGGGTGGAGGATGTGTGCGTGTGGGTGGGGAGATGTGTGAAGGTGGGGGGATGTGTGCTTGGGTATGTGTGTGGGGGATGTGTGGTGGGTGGGAGATGTGTGTGTGTGTGTTGGTGGGGAGATGATGTATGTGGGGGTGTATGTGGGATGTGTGAGTTGAGGGATGGGTGGATGGATGGGGTCATGTATGTGCCTGTGAGTATGTGTGTGGTTGGGTGGTGGATGCATGTCTGGGGAACACGAGGATGGATAGGGGACGGGTGGGTGGGGGGATTTGTCTTATAACATGGTAATATGCATTGTTTATGCTTAAAAAATTCATTTGACAATGTTTTTCTCCCTATGTGAATACACTATGCACTGATGAACGAAAGATGAGTGATTGGAAGGGCCGAATGTAAGACGAGCCTGCTTGCCCAATTTGTTACCCTTCGAAAATAAAATTCGTTCGTTCGTTCATTCTTCTTCTTCTTTAATTCCTTCTCCTGCCATTCCTCTTCCTCATTCTTCTTCTTCTTCTTCTTCTTCTTCTTCTTCTTCTTCTTCTTCTTCTTCTTCTTCTTCTTCTTCTTCTTCTTCTTCTTCTTCTTCTTCTTCTTCTTCTTCTTCGATAAGTACCTCAAAGGATAGAATGTGCGGATTCGGCATAAATTTGTATCAGGTGTGCCTCTTCTAGACAGATTCCATCCAAGTATTGGGCTCTATCTACCCGTGCATTTAAAATTCAGTTCCCCCATTAAGATGACTCAATCTTGAAGTGGTCTAGGCCTGTTCCAGTGACCCCCATGACGTATGTTGACGGTAGCGCAGCTACTGGTAGAGTCTCCCATGAAGGACGGGTCAAGGTATACAAACTAGACTAGGAGAGACACAAACCTGCTGACTTGTAGTTAGATGAGAAAGTGAAAAGCTATGGAAAGCATACCCGCCCGAGAACATGCTTGCCGAAGCCGGATGGACCAGTGCAACGCAACGATGTCAATACACTTTGTTTTTATTATACACAATTACCCTGTTCAACTTTTAATACGGTTATACTCGGGGTTGTGCGTTAGTTGCTGGTCTTAATTGCATTTGCTTTGCTGATATGTCTTTAATTCTGATGTTTATTAGTTACTGAGAAATTGACGAGGAGGGCGTTTTATAGCATTTCGATTGCACATGGATTCCTAAAGGTTGATGAACTCTCTTTTACACTCGCTGGTATATGTTCGGCTATTCGATTTGCTAATTGCCTTTCAGTTCTACATATCAAGTAGATGATGAATCAAAAGAAAGAGCTTAGAAGATAACTTGAAAGAATTAACTCACAAAGAGAACTGGTTACTCGCATCAGACGAAAACAGTCCACAATATTTGAGCATGCCCTGGGAACTAGAAAGCTGGAGTATGTCGTCACAACTGAACAGTAAAGATGCCGGACAGCTTGACATCATGGCACGGAAAGATCAAGGGTAAAGACACTGACCAGTATGATATCATGACATGGGGAGACCAAGAGTAAAGATACCGGACACTTTGACATCATGGCACGGAGAGATCAAGGGTAAAGACAATGGACAGTTTGACATCACGGCACGGGGAGACCAAGAGTACAGATACTGGACAGTTTGACATCATGTCACAGGGAGACCAAGACCGGACAGTTTGACATCATGGCACAGGGAGACCAAGAGTAAAGATACTGGACAGTTTGACATCCTGGCACTGGGAAACCAAGAGTAAAGAAATTGGACAGGTTGACACCATGACACGGGTAGTTCAAGACCCGACAGTTTGACATCATGGCACGGGGAGACCAAGACCGGACAGTTTGATATCATGGCACAGGAAGACCAAGACCGGACAGTTTGACATCATGGCATAGGGAGACCAAGTCCCGACAGTTTGATATCATGGCACAGTAAGACCAAGACCGGACAGTTTGCTATCATGGCACGGGGAGACCAAGACCGGACAGTTTGATATCATGGCACGGGGAGACCAAGACCCGACAGTTTGATATCATGGCACAGGAAGACCAAGACCGGACAGTTTGATATCATGGCACGGGGAGACCAAGACCGGATAGTTTGACATCATGGCACGGAGAGACCAAGAGTAAAGATATTGGACAGTTTGACATCCTGGCACTGGGAGACCAAGACCGGACAGTTTGACATCATGGCACGGAGAAACCAAGAGTAAAGATATTGGACAGTTTGACATCCTGGCACTGGGAGACCAAGAGTAAAGATATTGGACAGGTTGACATCATGACACGGGTAGATCAAGACCCGACAGTTTGACATCATGGCACGGAGAGATCAAGACCGGATAGTTTGACATCATGGCACGGGAAGACCAAGACCGGACAGTTTGACATCATGGCATGGAGAGATCAAGACCGGATAGTTTGACATCATGGCACGGGGAGACCAAGACCGGACAGTTTGACATCATTGCACAGGAAGATCAAGACCGGACAGTTTAAATATCATGGCACAGGAAGACCAATACCCGACAGTTTGACATCATGGCACGGAGAGACCAAGACCGGACAGTATAACATCATGGCACGGGGAGACCAAGAGTAAAGATATCGGATAGCTTGACATCATTGCACGGGGAGACCAAGAGTAAAGATATCGGATAGCTTGACATCATGGCACGGGGAGACCAACGGTAAAGATACCGGACAGTTTGACATCATGGCACGGAAAGATCAAGGGTAAAGACAATGGACAGTTTACATCATGGCACGGGAGACCAAGAGTGAACATACTGGACAGGTTGAAATCATGACACGGGTAGACCAAGACCCGACAGTCTGACATCATTGCATGGGGAGACTCAGAGTAAAGATACCGGACAGTTTGACATCTGGCACGGGGAGACCAAGAGTAAAAATATTGGACAGGTTGGCATCATGACACGGGTAGATCAAGACCCGACAGTATGACATCATGACACGGGTAGACCAAGACCCGACAGTTTGACATCATGGCACGGGGAGACCACGATCGGACAGTTTGATATCATGGCACAGGGAGACCAACACCGGACAGTTTGTTATCATGGCACGGGGAGACCAAGACCGGACAGTTTGACATCATGGCATGAGGAGACCAAGAGTAAAGATATCGGACAGTTTGACATCATGGCACGGGGAGACCAAGACCGGACAGCTTGACATCATGGCACGGGGAGACCAAGACCGGATAGTTTGACATCATGGCACAGGGAGACCAAGACCCGACAGTTTGACATCATGGCACGGAGAGATCAAGAGCGGATAGTTTGATATCATGGCACAGGAAGACCAAGACCCGACAGTTTGACATCATGGCACGGAGAGATCAAGAGCGGATAGTTTGACATCATGGCATGGAGAGACCAAGACCGAATAGTTTGACATCATGGCACGGGGAGACCAAGACTGGACAGCTTGACATCATGACACGGGGAGACCAAGACTGGACAGCTTGGCATCATGGCACGGAGAGATCAAGACCGGATAGTTTGACATCATGGCACAGGAAGACCAAGACCCGACAGTTTGACATCATGGCACGGAGAGATCAAGAGCGGATAGTTTGACATCATGGCATGGAGAGACCAAGACCGGATAGTTTGACATCATGGCACTGAGAGACCAAGACCGGACAGTATAACATCATGGCATGGGGAGACCAAGAGTAAAGATATCGGATAGCTTGACATCATGGCATGGGGAGACCAAGAGTAAAGACAATGGACAGTTTACATCATGGCACGGGGAGATCAAGAGTAAACATACTGGACAGGTTAACATCATGACACGGGTAGACCAAGACCCGACAGTCTGACATCATGGCACGGGGAGACTCAGAGTAAAGATATCGGACAGTTTGACATCCTGGCACGGGGAGACCAAGAGTAAAAATATTGGACAGGTTGGCATCATGACACGGGTAGATCAAGACCCGACAGTATGACATCATGACACGGGTAGACCAAGACCTGACATCTTGACATCATGGCACGGAGAGATCAAGACCGGATAGTTTGATATCATGGCACAGGGAGACCAACACCGGACAGTTTGTTATCATGGCACTGGGGAGAC
Organism: Cepaea nemoralis; assembly: GCA_014155875.1. Classification (NCBI taxonomy): domain Eukaryota; kingdom Metazoa; phylum Mollusca; class Gastropoda; order Stylommatophora; family Helicidae; genus Cepaea; species Cepaea nemoralis. Next base: position 37,759 of record JACEFZ010012804.1, read on the forward strand.
CAAGACCGGACAGTTTGATATCATGGCACAGGGAGACCAACACCGGTCAGTTTGTTATCATGGCACAGGGGAGACCAAGACCGGACAGTTTGACATCATGGCACGAGGAGACCAAGACCCGACAGAATGACATCATGGCACGAGGAGACCAAGACCAGACAATATGACATCATGACACGGGGAGACCAAGACCCGACAGTATGACATCATGACACGGGGAGTCCAAGATCGGACAGTTTGATATCATGGCACGGAGAGACCAAGACCCGACAGTATGACATCATGACATGGGGAGACCAAGACCCGACAGTTTGACATCATGACACGGAGAGAGCAAGATCGGACAGTTTGATATCATGGCACAGGGAGACCAACACCGGACAGTTTGTTATCATGGCATGGGGAGACCAACACCGGACAGTTTGACATCATGGCACGAGGAGACCAAGAGTAAAGACATCGGATAGTTTGACATCATGGCACGGGGAGACCAAGACCGGACAGCTTGACATCATGGCACGGGGAGACCAAGACTGGACAGCTTGACATCATGGCACGGGGAGACCAAGACCGGATAGTTTGACATCATGGCACGGGGAGACCAAGACCGGACAGTTTGGCATCATGGCACGGAGAGATCAAGACTGGATAGTTTGACATCATGGCACGGAGAGACCAAGACCGGATAGTTTGACATCATGGCACGGGGAGACCAAGAGTAAAGATACTGGACAGTTTGACATCATGGCACGGTGTATCATAGTATCAGAAATTATGGGCGGCAAATGCGACAATGGCGGTGGACACACTCGATCACCAACACTATACTGCATGGACTATAAGACGAAGGTAATGATGATGATGATGATGATGATGATGATGATGATGATGATGATGATGATGATGATGATGATGTTCTATTTTTATTCTTACTGACAAAACTTTTGTTCGATCTTTCAAGATTTACGAAACCATCGCCCTCATCTGGCTGCTAGTAACATGAACTATATCTTTCCTAGTCTCAAGTAGGTTATCGCCTGTCTCACTTCCTCCCCACCCCAATCCCTGATTAAACACACCATTTTCCCGTCGTTTATTGCTCGTGGGTTGTCATTGTTTATTACACCTCAGTAGTCTCATGTTTTTGGCGCACAGCATTTAATTTATGGCTGTAGCCTGGATGCTCCCCCTTTTGTTGTTGTTGTTGTGTTTTTCATTCTTCGTCTGCGTCGTCTTCGGGGGAGTCTCCATGGCCAAGTGTTTACGCCGTCTGCCCAGCGCTCCGAAAGTGGCAGGTTCGGTTCTGGACTACATCATTTGGTTCACGAGTGCAATTTTCTCGGAGACTCCAGGGGGTCGTCACTGGATCTACGGAAGTCGTGCTCTGTGTGACTCTTGCGGTATGTGGCCCAGCGGAAAGAGATTGGTGGTGGGATCAAACGTGGTGCTATGGAGTCGATACTGTCGGCTTTTAAACCCTGTTTTAAATCATTGTCTTCTTCTTCTTCTTCTTCTTCTTCTTCTTCTTCTTCTTCTTCTTCTTCTTCTTCTTCTTCTTCTTCTTCTTCTTCCTCTTCCGATATTTGTTTGCTTGATTTGAACGTAAACTGCGTTTACAGCAGACCTGCGATATGTGTGCGTGTGTGTGTGTAAGGTTGTATATCTGTAATTTTGTCCGTATATCCACCCATCCATCCACCCATCCATCCATCCACCCCCTCTTCCTCAATACATCTATCAAACCACCCACCCACCTAGCCATCCATCCACCCACCCATTTATCTTGTAATATGCTAGAGTCATCCTTGCAACAGGAAATAAATAGCGTAGTTAACTGGAGTCATGCAAACCTCATGCAAATTAACATATCTAAAACACAATCTATGTTAATTGCAACCAGGCAAAGACTTCACACTCTAAACTCGCAGAGAGCTCCTCAGCTGCAAATTGGTAGCACGCCTGTAGAAAGTGTAACCGAGCATACGGCACTGGGTCTCATTGTTGATCAAAATCTAACCTTTAACTCCATGTTCATGCTCTCGTTAATCAAATTGCCAAAAAGGTATACCAACTTGCCAAAATAAAAAAATTTCCTTGTCGAAAATACAAGGAAAATTATTCTATACTTCCCACATACAAACCCATATTGATTATTTCTCCACAGTTTGGGATGGATGCTCCAAATCAATAACAAAACGCCTTTATTCACTCCACAAAAGGGCTGCGCGTTTAATTAATGGTGAAAATCTTACCGACAATTTTAACCTACATAAACGTCTTCAGTTACTGCCACTCTACAAACACCTGCTTTTTAATAAGGCTAAACTAATACACAAAATCCTATTTCAAAATGCTCCAAGCTACCTTTGGCCATTGTTTAAATATAACGCAAGACATAGCGAACGACTAAATATACTTCATGTGCCTAAACCTAGGATAGACTTACATAAAACAAGCTTACAATACTCTGCCGCTCAGTTGTGGAACAATCTTCCACAAGAAATCAAAGACACCACCATTCATTATACACAGATTCGCAACCTATTTGAATACTACCTCAGTACAGACTACATGCCTCCATAAACAAAAACAAATAAAAAAAATAATAATAATAATGGTCAATTATCTCAAACGTGAACTAGCCATAAACATTCCCATATGCATGGCACGTAAAAACTTCTTTAGGTATTTATAATTCCCATGTTAAACATTGCCTCAGTGAGTCATGTATTATTGATTATTTTCATGCGTTTTAATGCTTAATGCTTATTGTTCTTTTGTTGTCAATTGTTAGCTTCATAAGTGATGTTGAATGAAAGAATGTATGAGAGGAAATAGAGAAGAAGGGCAGAATGCCAGACGGGCCTGCGTGCCCAATTCTTAACCCTTTGAAAATGAAGATTGTTCGTTCGTTCGTCCATCCACCCTCTCTACATCAATCCATCCTTCTACCCACCCACCTAACCATCTATCCATCTATCCATCCAACACACTCATATTACCACCCTTTCTATCTGTAAACATACCCATCTAACCCCCCCCACCCCCCCCCCCCCCGAAAAAAAAATTGCCTTCCTACCTAACACCACCCCAACTCCATCTTACCTCTTAAACCCCGACAGATTTCAGTTCCCAAAATTTCATTTAAGATTAAACCAAACACTCCGAACACAACTTCTGCCACTGTGGGATATTAAGTCACTCGGGCACACAGAATAATGCCCTTCCCCGGAGTTCCGGTAACGCCATGTTTTATCTGCCCAGGGTCTCCTGGGTCATATTTGAGGAAATAGAATCGGCGAAGGGCCTCCTCCTTTGTTTCACCATCTGTAGTTGTATTTATGCTAATGAGTCGGATCTGCAGATGAGGATGTCTGGTCGCCGCTTGGTGGTTGTGTTTTTGTGTATCTTAATCTTATGTAGATGCGAAATGCGATACCTAACTTATGAATACGGATAGGGACACTGCCATTAAATATTAAAATAAGGAAACTATGTATGTATTTAGTCTTGTGGGTTGTTATGTTTTGATGTGTTCATGTTTCTGTTTCTTTGTTGTAAATTAAAATAGTAGTGGAGATCAATGGAAAGAAATGGCTTCTTCTTCTTCTTCTTCTTCTTCTTCTTCTTCTTCTTCTTCTTCTTCTTCTTCTTCTTCTTCTTCTTCTTCTTCTTCTTCTTCTGCGTTCGTCCAGAATGTTGTTTTAGATTTAAATGTGTTACGTTTGTTTACAGCGGAGCTGCGATATTTGCACCTTTCGGCCGACACATCCGACCTCTTCAGGCATTTGTTAGCCGGGTAACCTTCCCGTGAAAGAAAAGATTTGATTATAAGGGAATAGGAAAAAGGAAAGTAAAGCACATTTTTATACGTTTTGAAGAGTATATGGTGCTAACGCCATATTTTAGAGCAATCGGTACTCGATGAGTAATGTATTCAATATAACACCGATCGTCTTTACTTCACGGTAAGTTATCAGGTACCTATTTCAGGCTGGGATTCCAGTGCTCTGCAACCGTTTCCACAAGACAGGATAGCCGATGTAAAAGTCCCAGTTGTGGAGATAGGATTAAAGGCTGAGTGTAACAAATGTGGGACAAAAAGGAGCGAAAACAAGCAAGGACTAATTAATAAAGATAGAAGGATTTAGATTGTACAGAATGATTGAATGTCATAGCTGACTGGCACAGAATGATTGGAGCAGAGTTGACGAATCGCACAAATCATTGATACAGAATGGATGAATGTCACAAATGACTGGCATACAATTGGTGAATGTCACAAATGGTTGGCATAGAATGGATGAATGTCATACATGATGTAGAAAATGGCTGAATATCACACATGATTGTGGCAGAACTGACGAATCGCACAAATGTTTGGGAGAGAAGGGTGAAAGTCACATATCATTGGTAGAGAATGGCCGAATGTCACAAATGTTTATCACAGAACAAGTGAATGTCACAATTGTTTGGCACAGAACAGGTAAATATCACAAATGTTTACCACATAACCGGTGAATATCACAAATGTTTACCACAGAACCGTTGATGGCACAAGGTATTGAAAGAAAATAGACCAATTTTATTACTAAAGTGTATAGACATTCTTTTACTGTCAGTAGACAAGGCTAACCAGAAAGGACTTTCTCATGAACACACATAGCTACAGAAATAGAGGGAAATCTACATATACACACGGCGAAAAGAAGGATAGACAAAAATGGACTGTATAGCAATGACATGGATGAAGCTGCAGGAGATGACAAAAGACAGAAGAACTTAGCGTGAGTTGTTTGGGCACATATGTCTCACCGGGGAGATAAAAGACAGCAGGAGAAGAAGATAGCCCCTGAGCTACCCCTCCCTCCACAACGACGTGTTTGGGAAAACAAAAATGAAGACAAACAAAAACCAGTATTCATATTCGAACCCGTGACACGCGGATTGAGTTAATGGACCTCCGGTTATATCTGCTCTGATTTGTTTGTGTTAGCGGAATTTTAATGATGATTTTTACAGCGGATCCACGTGAGAGGATCATCTCCCAGGGCGGATATGGCACTGACATTTGAAAAGTGTGTCCCCAGGGGTGGGCGAGAATAGATTAAATGAGGGTTTAGTTCTGCTAGAATTGTGGCGTAGATAATATATTAATGTTGTCTAATTTTTACGTCTGGGTTTGCAGTTTATGTTATGTTTGAAGCTTTGTCCAAAATGAACATGATATTGACAAGTTATAATTTATGAACAAGTTATGGACAATCTGTGACTTCTGAACAAGATATGGATGTCATAGATCAATGAGCGTGATTAAAGGTTACACTCTTATCACGGTTGAAAGTGCAGATTACCTTGTGCTAGAAGCACGCTTTAGACCGGTTCAGGAGAGAAAGGCCTATCCTAGATTTGACACTTGGAGGCGGGGGACCGTTTTCGAAGATGGACCGGGTCAGATTCGTTGTGGCAATGGCACAGTTTATATTGGCACCATCTGTACACATATTTTATTTACAGTTAGTTAGTGGTTTTATAAGTGATGTGATACTGATGCACTTTGTAAACGTGTCAGTGCGCGAATAAGAAGACGTGAAACTATACAACGTTTTGTTAAGTTTATATACGTAATGTGTCATTCTGTTGTTCCTCATGTAGACCAGTGAGGCTACCGTGGAGGGAGGACGAGCCATAGAGCAGGCTGATATACTGAATGCTCTACGAGAGGTACGTTGTTTGCGAGAACCTAGTGATGACTGTGAATCTACAGCCATGGTCAGACTGCGGGGACAGCAAGTTAAAAGAGGGGTGGCCAAACAAGAACACTCTGCAGGAGGCCAAACAAGATTGATAAACCAACACAGAACTGGTGTCGTTAGCCGCTACACGCTGCGGGATTTAGTGAGGTGAGCATCTGTGCACTTATGGACTGAATGGTTCGATGTGCAATGAAGATGATCTGTCGACTGACAGACTGACTGAATGATTGACTGACTGACTCATTCACTAACTAACTAACTAACTAACTAACCTGGGAGGATGAGAGAGAGAGAGAGAGAAAGAGAGAGAGAGAGAAAGAGAGAAAGAGAGAGAGAGAGAGAGAGAGAGAGAGAGAGAGAGAGAGAGAGAGAGAGAGAGAAAGAGAGAGAGAGAGAGAGTCAAATAGAATATCTAGTCAGCCAGTCAATATATAATAGTCAGCAATTCTAACCCTGACAATGTCAACTCTTCTGAGCCATGGCAAATTGAGGACAGACCGTGTCAACACTATATTGTTGTCTCAACCCGCTTAGACTGAGCCATGAAAATGGATAGCGTGGTCATCCTGAAAAAGTTATAGACAACGTATTTATTCTGAACAAGTTATGCACAGCGTATTTATTCTGAACAAGTTGTGGACAGCGTATTAATTCTGAAAAAGTTATCATCATCATCATCTTCATCATCATCACCATAATAATCATCATCATCATCATCATCATCATCATCATCATCATCATCATCATCATCATCGTCATCATCAAGTGCCGTACCACGCTGACTGGCTTAGGCGTTCATGACTCTCCGCAGATTTCGGTCTTTGGCTTTCTGGATCAACTCCGCGGTCGATATTCCTCCATGCCATCATCGTAATCCACCCTGCATCATTTCATTTGGACTGCCTCTGGCTCTCTTCCCCTCGATCTTTCCAGTTGTCAAGATATTCTCCAATACCGCTCTTCTCATCACATGACCAAAAAAAGCTGTGTGCCTCTTTCTTATTGTTTTATATAATGTTCTAATTTCATTAGCCTCTTTCAGGCAGTCGTTGTTAATTACTTTAGCAATCCAAGGGTCTTGCAACGTTCTTCTCAAGAAATAAAAATTTCTGTCGCTTCCAATCTCTTCCTAATTTGTTCATTTACATTCCAAGATTCACTGCCACACATCAAAACAGGTTCTATATAGCCCTTCAGCACTCTCTTTCTTACAGTCGATGATAGTGACTTATTGCATAAGATATTCTTCTTTTACTGAAATGCAACATTTGCTTGCGCTATTCTGCTCTTAATCTCTGTTGTGCATTTCATCTAATGTTATAAATGTCCATAGATATTTAAAACTATCCACTAGATGAAGAATTTTCCCTTCTATCTCTATTTCACATTTGGGTGTCACCTTTTGTCTTTGATATCACCATTGTTACTGTTTTCTTGATATTCAATGAGAGTTCTTTCTTTGCACTCTCTGTTACTACAATGTCCAACAAGTGCTGTAGATCTTTTGTATTATCCGCCATTAATACTGTGTCATCAGCATAGCGTATATTGTTTACATTATAACCTCCGAATAAAATTCCTGACTTCTCTTTGATCACTCTCATTATTACTTCGTCGTAGAGGGAGAAGAGATCCGGCGAAAAACCACATCTCTGTCTTACTTCTCGCTCGCTGTTGTTCTAATAATGTCTTCACAGGAAGTCCAACTCGTTTACGTATGCTGCTTGTGTGAGAGCTCGGAAAATATAACAAAAGGACGCGATTGCAAAAAAGTCAAACGCAACAAATATGAAGTGAAAATTGCCAAAAACAAGTCAATTAGTAAACAAAACAAATTGCTAAGGAAGAAAATTACTAAAGAATAAAACTGCTTAAACACGATAATTGGATTGCGACAATTACATTGTTCCCTACACAAAATAACAATATTGCCTGATCAAAATTAAGCTAAGAAGAAAGACGGAATGGACAAGAGTCTGAAAAAAAGGACGGTTCTGATGGTAAGATAACAACAACGGAATAACAAAGTGGAGACTGTTTGAGTGTAGTAGAATGGCGAAGAGCATACAATGCGCCAGATGTATGGCCGTTGAAATTCAATGTAGATATGTCAGCAGATATTATATGAATTATTAGTCTGGGTAGAATTATTTGTGGGTTGTCACGAAGAATGACTTAAACTTGTGTGTTATATGTAGGTTATAATCAAATAGATAACCTAACACAGTGGTTCTCAACCGGTGGGGAATTCACCCCAGGGTGGAATTTTAGGGTTTCCAAGTGGGGGGGGGGGGGGGGGGGGGGGGGATGAAGATTATTTAAAGATAGCGTTAATACAAGAACCTATTACTTGATATTGTTTTTCCCTTCATACTTTACGATTCTGTACGTCTCACCATTCTAAAATTCATTTTATAAAGTAAGTAGACCCACAAATCACGTTTTATGTGAACGTCTAGACTTGTTTTAGTATGTGCTATTAAATGTAGCTTCCATTATTACGTATACTGTGTGTGTGTGTGTGTGTGGGGGGGGGGGGGGGGGGGGGAATTTTAGGTAGGAAATACGAAAGGAGGGGGGGGGGGGATGACGTTCTGAAAATATGGTGAAGTGGGGCGCGGGCCAAATTTTTAGGTAGGAAATACGAAAGGGGGGAGGGGGAATGACGTTATGAAAATATGGTGAAGGGGGATACGGGCCAAAAAAGGTTGAGAACCACTGGCCTAACAGATCGCTTTAAAATGTCTAGTCTTTCAAGAGGTAACAACATAAAGGGAATTAACCGTCTGTAGCTTGATGGGAAGTTAGCTCGAAGCATCCATTTCGATAAGAAAGGCAAGAGGTACGATTTCATTGCACCGGGTTGTATCTCGTAAGGCTTGGTCAAATTCCAAAGCGCAGCCTGCTTAAAGTGTCACACAAAGCGCGAACTCCATAGCCTCAGCGACGACCCCCTGGAGTCTCTGAGAAAACTACACTTGAGAACCAAATGACGTAGTCCGGAAACATACCTACTACCTGCAGAGCGCGAGGTTTGACCATATGACCACGGAGAACAGACTTTCTGTTCGCCGTTTGTTCCTTATTATTTATTCCCCTATTGTGTTTTCCCTATTATGTATTTCATATTATTTATTCCCTATTATATATTCCCTATTATGTATTTACTATTATATATTCCCTATTATGTATTCTCTATTATGTATTCTTCTTCTTCTTCTTCTTCTTCTTCTTCTTCTTCTTCTTCTTCTTCTTCTTCTTCTTCTTCAGCGTTCCGAGCCATTGAGGTTCTTTGCTGCAGATACAATCCGTCTCCATTCGTCTCTCTGATTGACCTTCTCTTGCCAGTCGTTGATTCCAAGTGCTTGTAGGTCTGTATATATATTATCTCTCCACCGTCTTCTTGGTCTACCTCGGGGTCTACGGTCATTTATTTCCTGAGTTTAAGCGAGTTTTGTTTCCCTATTATCTTCCATTCTTTCTATATGCCCCAGCCATTGTAGTCTATTAGCCTTCATGATACCAGTGATTAGCGGGGACTTAAACAGATCATAAATGTCTTTGTTACTTCTTCTTTTCCACTCTCCACTTTGTGTATCCCTAATGGATGCAAAGATGTGTCTTAAAACTTTGTTCTCAAAGGTTTGTAACAAGGCTTCGTCTCCTTTCGTTGTACTCCAGGTTTCAGAGCCATACACCACAACTGGTCTGATCAGTGTTTTGTATATTGTGATTTTGGTGTTACGAGATAGCGCATTTGATTTTAGTAGATGTTGTAGTGCATAGTATATCTTATTTCCAGAATTAATTCTAGTTTGTATTTCTTCCCTTATGATGTTGGAGCAATTGAAGATTGTACCCAGGTATTTGTATGTTTCCGTTCTTTTAATGGTCATATTATCTATTTGTATGTGGCCAGAATTTTGAGCCATTCCTTCTCTTGAAATTACCATATATTCTGTCTTATCTTGGTTGATAACCAGCCCCATCTGTTGGGCTTTTTCCTTTAAGTGAGTGGATATCTCTAATGTCTTTTGCTCATTTTCCCCTATAATATCTATATCATCTGCATAACCAAGCAGCTTGGATATTCCTCCAATATCACATTCCTCCTTTACCCTCCTTACAACTTTCTCTAGAGCCAGATTGAAGAGTAGCGGCGATAGTTCATCCCTTGTTTCAAGAAAGATGTTATTTGGAAAGGGTCTGATTTCCTGCCTTTATATGTTACTATATTATAAGAATCTTCCATGCATAGTCTGTGTCGTGAAATGCTGAATGTTAGTGATTCCCAGATCAACGACTGTATACAGCGAACACCCAGGGAGCAGAAGGGTTAATGAAACAGAAGGATATAAACAACGGATTGACCAGCGCATGTGTATGTAGGTCAAGGCGGGAGAGTCGACTACAACACAGGTGACCTGTAGAATGGAAAAATTGGTTTGCTACAAAGACAGACAGTATCATGGACCAGCTTATTGCGTTCTGGAGGTAGGATTGCGACTAAGACTGGACAGCAGAATGCGGTTTGGTTGTATTAAACAACGGAAAAGTTCGAGATCAGAAATTTTCCACTGACAAGGGATAATGAAGTCTGAATTTGCTTTGTCCAGCAATGTCAAGGATTATGCGACATAGACTGACCTATAAAGAGTAGCCACTTTCTTTGTCAGTTTAGTGTGTGTATTCCCAACTGGACGAGAAGATAGAATTGTGTGTCCTGTAATGAAAGAAATATCCTCCCTTATAATGGGATAAAGTGCTTGGATGCGGATAAATTTCGCTGTTGTTCTAATAATGTCTTCACAGGAAGTCCACTCGTTTACGTATGCTGCTTGTGTGAGAGCTCGGAAAATATAACAAAAGGACGCGATTGCAAAAAAGTCAAACGCAACAAATATGAAGTGAAAATTGCCAAAAACAAGTCAATTAGTAAACAAAACAAATGCTAAGGAGAAAATTACTAAAGAATAAAACTGCTTAAACACGATAATTGGATTGCGACATTACATTGTTCCCTACACAAAATAACAATATTGCCTGATCAAATTAAGCTAAGAAGAAAGACGGAAATGGACAAGAGTCAGAGAAAAAGGACGGTTCTGATGGTAAGATAACAATAAACGGAATAACAAAGTGGAGACTGTTTGAGTGTAGTAGAATGGCGAAGAGCATACAATGCGCCAGATGTATGGCCGCTGAAATTCAATGTAGATATGTCAGCAGATATTATATGAATTATTAGTCTGGGTAGAATTATTTGTGGGTTGTCACGAAGAATGACTTAAACTTGTGTGTTATATGTAGGTTATAATCAAATAGATAACCTAACACAGTGGTTTCTCAACCGGTGGGGAATTCACCCCAGGGTGAATTTTAGGGTTTCCAAGTGGGGGGGGGGGGGGGGGGGAAATGAAGATTATTTAAAGATAAAAGATCGCGTTAATACAAGAACCTATTACTTGATATTGTTTTTCCCTTCATACTTTACGATTCTGTACGTCTCACCTTCTAAATTCATTTTATAAAGTAAGTAGACCCACAATCACGTTTTTATGTGGAACGTCTAGACTTGTTTTAGTATGTGCTATTAAATGTAGCTTCCATTATTACGTATACTGTGTGTGTGTGTGGGGGGGGGGGGATTTTAGGTAGGAAATACGAAAGGAGGGGGGGGGGTGACGTTCTGAAATATGGTGAAGTGGGGGCGCGGGCCAAATTTTTAGGTAGGAAATACAAAGGGGGGAGGGGGAATGACGTTATGAAAATATGGTGAAGGGGGATACGGGCCAAAAAAGGTTGAGAACCACTGGCCTAACAGATCGCTTTAAAATGTCTAGTCTTTCAAGAGGTAACAACATAAAGGGAATTAACCGTCTGTAGCTTGATGGGAAGTTAGCTCGAAGCATCCATTTCGATAAGAAAGGCAAGAGGTACGATTTCATTGCACCGTTGTATCTCGTAAGGCTTGGTCAAATTCCTAAGCGCAGCCTGCTTAAAGTGTCACACAAAGCGCGAACTCCATAGCCTCAGCGACGACCCCCTGGAGTCTCTGAGAAAACTGCACTTGAGAACCAAATGACGTAGTCCGAAACATACCTACTACCTGCAGAGCGCGAGGTTGACCATATGACCCCGAGAACAGACTTTCTGTTCGCCGTTTGTTCCTTATTATTTATTCCCTATTGTGTTTTCCCTATTATGTATTTTCATATTATTTATTCCCTATTATATATTCCCTATTATGTATTTACTATTATATATTCCCTATTATGTATTCTCTATTATGTATTCTTCTTCTTCTTCTTCTTCTTCTTCTTCTTCAGCGTTCCGAGCCATTGAGGTTCTTTGCTGCAGATACAATCCGTCTCCATTCGTCTCTCTGGTTGACCTTCTCTTGCCAGTCGTTGATTCCAAGTGCTTGTAGGTCTGTATATATATTATCTCTCCACCGTCTTCTTGGTCTACCTCGGGGTCTACGGTCATTTATTTCCTGAGTTAAGCGAGTTTTGTTTCCCTATTATCTTCCATTCTTTCTATATGCCCCAGCCATTGTAGTCTATTAGCCTTCATGACACCAGTGATTAGCGGGGACTTAAACAGATCATAAATGTCTTTGTTACTTCTTCTTTTCCACTCTCCACTTTGTGTATCCCTAATGGATGTCCAAAGATGTCGTCTTAAAACTTTGTTCTCAAAGGTTGTAACAAGGCTTCGTCTCCTTTCGTTGTACTCCAGGTTTCAGAGCCATACACCACAACTGGTCTGATCAGTGTTTTGTATATTGTGATTTTGGTGTTACGAGATAGCGCATTTGATTTTAGTAGATGTTGTAGTGCATAGTATATCTTATTTCCAGAATTAATTCTAGTTTGTATTTCTTCCCTTATGATGTTGGAGCAGTTGAAGATTGTACCCAGGTATTTGTATGTTTCCGTTCTTTTAATGGTCATATTATCTATTTGTATGTGGCCAGAATTTTGAGCCATTCCGTCTCTTGAAATTACCATATATTCTGTCTTATCTTGGTTGATAACAAGCCCCATCTGTTGGGCTTTTTCCTTTAAGTGAGTCAATATCTCTAATGTCTTTTGCTCATTTTCCCCTATAATATCTATATCATCTGCATAACCAAGCAGCTTGGATATTCCTCCAATATCACATTCCTCCTTTACCCTCCTTACAACTTTCTCTAGAGCCAGATTGAAGAGTAGCGGCGATAGTGCATCCCCTGTTTCAAGCCAGATGTTATTTGGAAAGGGTCTGATTTCCTGCCTTTATATGTTACTATATTATAAGAATCTTCCATGCATAGTCTGGTCATGTTGATTAACTTCCTTGGTATTCCAAATTTCGGCATAGCATTCCATAGACTATTCCTATGGACACTATCATAAGCCTTTTTAAAATCTACAATCTTTTATGTATTGCCTATTATATATGCCCTATTATGTATTAAATATTATGTAATCTCTATTATGAATTCCCTATTATGTATTTACTATTATGTATTCCCTATTATGTATTCCCTATTATGTATTCTCTATTATGTATTGCCTATTATGTATTTCCTATTACATATTCCCTATTATGTATTCCCTATTATGTATTCTATAATTGGGAGGCTCCGTGGCGAAGTGCTCAAGCCATCTGCCTCGCGTTCCGAAGGTTGTGGGTTTGATTCCGGGCTATGTCTTTCGGTTCACGAGTGCATTTTTCTCGGAGACTCCTTGGGTCTTCGCTGGAGCTACGGAGTTTGTGCTTTGTGTGGTGCTTTCGGGTCACTTTGCGGAAAGAGACCGATCCATAAGATAAAATCCGAGGCAATGAAGTCGATCCTGTCGACTTTTAAGACTTACTTTTAAGTATTCCTTGGTACAGTGGTTCTCAACCATTTTTGAACCATGTCCCCTCTTCACCATATTTTCAGAACGTATTTCGTATTTCCTCCCTAAAAATCCCCCCCCCCCCCCCCAACAGTATATGTAATAATGGAAGCTAAATTTAATAGCACATACTAAAACAAGTCTAGATGTTTACATAAAACGCGATTTGCGGGTCTACTTACGTTATACAATGAATTTCAGAAGGGTGAGACGTACAGAACTGTAAAGTATGAAGGGAAAAACAATATCAAGTAATTGTTTCTTGTATTAACGCGATCTGGAAATAATCTTAATTACCCCCCCCCCCCCCCCACCCCCCTGGAAACCCTAAAATTCCCCCTGGGGGGGGGAATTCCCTACCAGTTGAGAACCACTGCCCTAGTAGGTATCATGTCTTCCCTATTACGTATTTCCTATTATATATTCCCTATTCCGTATTCCCTATTATGTCTTCCCTACGATGTAATCCCTATTATGTATTCCTTATTATGTCTTCCCTATTATGTCTTCCTTATTATGTCGCTCTGGACACTTGGCTTGGAGAATGTTGTCCATGACATCACATACACCCGAGGGTAGAGGGTGGTTAGTGTGACACATGGAGCTAAACGATCACATATCCGACCTCGGCTAATGCCAGCCATGATGCACATAATTCATGAGGTATATCTCCAGTATCATATATTGTATTCAGGAGTCTGGTAACTTTATCTATTGCGTATTCTTCTAAAGCATTCTTCTAATCATTTCTGTTGTGATGTTGTCTGAACAGGGGATCTTGCCAGTTGTCATATGGTTAAGAGCATTCTGAACCTCCTTCTTCAAAATTGATGGTCTTTCATTATTATTTTGATTATCATACTGTTCTTCTCTGTTATCATCATGAAGGTTTTTCACATAATCTGACCATACATGTAAAATCTGATCTTTTTCTATTATGATTTTTCCATCTTTTGTCTTTAGGCAACCTGCTGATGTATGTGTTCTTTGATTAGTAAGCTCCTGAATTCTTTTGTGCATTAGTTTAGTATTAGCTGTGAAGAAAAGGCAGGACAGAAAAACCACTGCAGGAAATCCTCCTCCAGAGACATCAAGCATTCTTTGTCCACATTGTCAAAGAACATTTCGAGCCAAAATAGGCCTTATCAGCCATCTTAGAACCCACGGCTCCACACCTTCAACCCCACTGGATGAAATGAATGGTCATCATCATTCTTGATGGACAAACAACAAACAAACAGTTTGGTATATTTACTGGTGTGTTGTTTTTTAATTTCTATGCAGTTTTTCTCGAGCCATGCTTCTTTTGCCTCCTTACATAATGTTCTGATTTTTCTGTGAATTTCTTTACATTTGGCAGGATTATTTTTGTTCTGTCGTCTTGTTTCCATTAGCTGTAAAAAAATTTTCACTCATCCATGACTGACGACCCACTTTCTTTAATTTTGGAATAGTTTTTTTCTGCAGCTAAACTGATTGAATTCTTCAACGTTTCCCATTGATCATTCACGTCTTGAAATAGGAGCAAACATGAAAGGTATAACAAGGTAGATGTGGCGTGATGATGATGACGATCATCATCATCAGCTCATCATATTTATAATCATATGGCCATATATGTCGCGGAAATAATGTATGAAAGAGGGTTATAGAAGGGCAGATTGTTAGACGGGCCTTCGTGCCCAATTCTAAACCCTTTGAGAATTAAGTTTATTCGTTCGTTCGTTCTCTTGTATCTGAAGATTTAGGAATAAACAGCGGGAGAGTGCCCGTTTATGGGCTTCATATACAGCGTCGTTGAAAATATAAAGCCTGATTTTCGATATTGTAGTGTTGTGTTTCAGCCGCCGTCACATAATAGTACTCTCCTCGGTAGTAACCAAAACAGCAAGTAAGAAATGGGCCCCTTTTCACGCCTTAACGAAGTCGCTTAAAAGTCGAGATGATCGTCTTCATTGCACCGAATTTTATCCCATATGGCTGGGTCTCTTTCCGCAGCGTGGGCTACCGAAAGCGATCGCGAACCGAAAAACGTAGCCCGGAATCGAACCTACAACCTTCGGAGCGCGAGGCTGATGGCATGATCACTATGGTACGTTAGGTAAAGGACCCTTTTACAAGGCTTCATGCGCTTTGGGCATATGGTGCCAGCGCCATATTATTACAGACCAGTGGGCACTCCCCCTAGCGAAGGGGATAAGGAGGTTGTTCGCAATCCTGTATACTCTAGTACGAAACACAGCTGCGCGAGTTTCGGCAGAGGATCACATCACGCTGGTTACTTATAGAGGTATGTGAGTCGGTCGTTCAGAAATCAATGGCAAACTACTGAATGTAAAACTTGATAGGACATCAACAGCAGCATTCTACTGTAAATAGGATATGTGTAAAAAAAAAAAAAAAACAGTCGGTACTCGGGAATAATGTGGTAAGTTTCCCACCACCTTTATTTCCCACGAATTTCAAGGTAACCATTTAAGATTGGGTCAATTTTAAAATACGCCCGTATGTTGATTTGAACCCCAGACTCCCGCCATGTCACTTCATCCAAGGACCACGCCTCCCATGGCTGTTTTCCCCCAACCTATCATGAACTTACCGTCTCTGTGGCCGAAGGGTTACGAATGTAATTCGTAATTCCGCATACCCCGTTAGTAAAACAGCTACAGGAGATTTTGAAGCAGAACGCCTTATGTTGGTTTCTATACAATACTATAAGCGCCAGTCGTTCAGAAAGCAATGGCATACTGCTGAGCGTAAACTAGCCAAGGAATCACAAACAGCCTAAAAATGCAGGAGTTCACTGCTACGTCCTGTTAATGTTATGCAATTAACTTTAACCGTGGACTTTCATATTGCGAAATGTGTATTTTCTTACTATCCTGTCCACAAATGCGTACTTTTCTTCAATGTGAACAAGTAATATTTGAAAAAATCTTTATTACCACCTTTGCTCTTCTCTTTATAATTCTTAATAAAAGATTGCTGACATGGTTAATGGGGTTTATTGTAAGAGATTATTCACATACAGTTTCTCCTGGTCTCCGGGGTAAAGCCATAAATACAGATTTCAGCATATATCCGTTGTTGTAAACATCACTCAATGGTTTATTCTACAAATTTGCCCTATATGTATAATTGCTTTTCCGTGATTGTATCTGACCCAGCCGTTTTGCCTTTCTTCGTGTGTTTGACGGTGACTTTTTCGTTAACTAAAGGTTGACCAGCCTGAGTGTGTGACGAAGGGCTTACGAACGCAATTAGCAATCCCACATACAACGTTTGATACAAAGCTGCGGGGGATTTGGGAGCAGACCGCCTTGCGCTGGTTTTAATTCTATGATATGGTAGGTTAGAAAGCAATGGCAAACTATTGAATGTAATCGAAAGGTCGTTTGTTGTGTCGTAGTATACTTATTTATATTTTATTGTTACTTTTGTGTGTGGATGTTTCCTTGTTTTTGCGATTTCCCCCTGTGAATTATGTTCATCATTGTGGTGTTAGTATGTACACTGTGTCTCACTTTTTCGCAAAAGTTACACATAACTAGCTATTTTTATCTTCTATAAAATGTAAACTTGCCAAGCAATTACAAACAACTTCAAAAGTGGCTAGCCCACTCGCCAGGTCAGATGTTCGAATCCACGCCGAGGTGGTTTTAAAAAAAAAATAACTTGACTTGACCTCCCAGGTTGACCCAGTCTAAAATGGGTCATAGAAATGTCCTGGAAAGGAGCAGCCGCCGGTGTGATATTAATCGTATTACCAATAGAGACTGGTTTGTAAAATATAGAACCACAACCATATAGCCAATAAGACAACGTAATATTTCATCGTATACAAGGGCCACATTCACTGTTATTTTTCCTCTGCGTCTAACTCTCTATTGTATTCAGTCTCTTCATATTTTGTGTATCTTTCGGTCACAGGCATAAATAAGAGGTAGCTCTAACAGTAGTTAGTGTTATTTGTTTGTTTGTTTGTTTAGTCAGTCAGTCAGTCAGTCAGTCAGTCAGTTAGTTAGTTAGTTAGTTAGTTAGTTAGTTAGTTAGTTAGTTAGTTAGTTAGTTAGTTAGTTAGTTAGTTAGTTAGTTAGTTAGTTAGTTAGTTAGTTAGTTAGTTAGTTAGTTAGTTAGTTAGTTAGCCGCGATTCCAACTTCACGGCAAAGGATCACCTCATTATGCCCCGTCCCTGTGCCTTTGAATATCACACCAGTAGTTAGTGTCACTTCCTTTAGAGGATGTCACAGTCAACCCTAGAATTTTTCTTATGTTTGTGATTGTTTTGGGCAAGTTTACGTTCAGTAGTTTGCCATTGCTTTCTACACGACCAACACTCATATCATTGTATAGAAACTAACGCAAGGCGGTCTGCTTCCAAATCGCCCGCAGCTGTGTTTCGAACGTGATATGCGGGGTTACGAATTACGCCCGTAACAAATTGGCGACACATCACTAACAGTAGTTAACTGCATACCATTTACGGGACGTTGCAGTCAACACCAGCATTGTTTGGCTGTTTGTGATTTCTTGGTAGACACATCGAAAATAGCGCACATCGGGATTTGAACCTGCGACATCCATATGGCAATATTGATTTGCTGAATTTGCCAGTGTATTTTTATTCAGACCGATTAGGTTTAAGTTCACTGGCTCGTATTTGCGAACAGTCCTCGGGGGAAAAATAATGCGTTTGAGCGAAGTATCGAGAAAGGAATTTACGCAAATCAAGTTTACACTTGCATATACGGAAACTAAACAGCCCCACGGATATCCGGTAGTCTCTAATGCATTAGTTATATGACAGCAGCATACAACTTTATGTTAGCAACATGGACACTGGTAATGCAGACATGCCTTTACAAAGAAGGTTACCATGGTGACAGAGTCATCAGAGGACGATCAGAGGAGACGCAATTGGAAGCCCGTCACAAATTTACGACGCTCCATAGAATGCACCCTCAGTTCAATACCCATTCAATTCCGGACATCGACTGTCCAGCCGGAGGTCATCTGTATGCGGACAATTTCTATGATTACCACTCTTGACGTAGAGATGAAATGATACTCTCCCGCGGACCGGCATGCAGTTTGGCAGGTTCCGCGTGGCATGTCTCCCACACTGCATACAGTGTTCTATCAACGTGGAGGACAAAGACACCTTAATGAACTCTCGATATCCGAGGAGCTCGGAAAGACGAATGTTATAATGGTGTTTGGGTTGACAAGAAGAGGAGCGATAATTCCAGAAATGGCAATTCTGAAGTAGGAAATATGTGCCCCATTTTCGGTATTTTAGTGGTGGATTCGTGGACCCAATTGCCCTTCCGCCGGCTTCGTGGCTTAAAGGTTATGATTTTCTCCGTAATCCCGTATACTCTCGTCGGTAACGTGATGACGGTGAGAATCAGCAGTGGTTCGAATCGCATCGGTAACTTACGGGGTATGTGAGCCGGCCGCTCAGAAAGCAATGGCAAACTACTGAGCGTAATCTTGCCAAGAAATCAACATACAGCTGAAAGATGCTGGTGTTGACAGCGTTGTCCTGTAAAGGATATGCAAAAAAAAACAAAGTGTCAGAAATATGAACCACACAGAATTCCGTACAATGAAAATAAGAGGTCCTCTTTGCTCACGCCTTGAGGTGTGTTGGGTATATGGTGCTAAACTTATATTTGATAGACCTATCGACGCTCCAGGGATGATAGGGTCAATATCAGCCGACCAAATTTACTTACCGAGACATTCTCTAGTACCTGATTTAGAATCCGTCGCCTGATTATGGATTTCAAGCTAGTACGACCTGCTGGACAAACAGGCATGCTATCTACAACGTTATGGCGGTTCCAGTTTGGGTATCGAAGTATAAACCCATACTGGGTTGCATGTAGAGTCTTGGAAATACTTGTATGAACATCACAGTTTGCCATAGAGTGTTAGAACGACAGGGCTTACAATATAGGGGGCAAGAAGTATGAATATCAGAGACTACCATACAGAGTTCACGAAATATGTACACCAGGGGTTACCATATAGAGTTCGAGAAATATGTACAACAAACCCTACCATATAGAGTGCACGAAATTTGAACAAAAGAGATTTGTTATTATTAGAATGTATAAAGCAATAAAATAAACCTGACACAGAGGAAATGTATATGGAGTGTAAGAAATATGGACAGCTTAGGTTACCATATAGAATGTAAGATATATGAATAACTGAAGTTACCACAGAGTGGAAGAAATATGAACAACAAACGTTGCTACTATTATAATTAATGAACCAATGAAATAAGCCTGACACAGAGGAAATGTATATAGAGTGCAATAAATATGAACAACTTAGGTCACACAGAGTGTAATAAATATGAACAACGGAGGTTATCACAGTGTAGAAAAATATGAACAACTGAAGTTACCACAGAGTGGAAGAAGTATGAACAACTGAGGTTACCATAGAGTGGAAAAAATATGAGCAACGGAGGTTACCATAGAGTGGACGGAACATGAACAACTCAGGTTACCATAGCGTGGAAGAAATATGAACCACAGATGTTACCATAGAGTGGTAGATATATGAACAGCAAATGTTGCTACTCTTATAATATATAAGGGTCGTTCATTTGAAACCCGTTCCAATGGCTTTATTACAAAAGTATGAAAGAAACATTAACAGGTGTGGTAGAATAAAACAAAGCATTCATTGTGAATGAATTATGCACCATGGGTTGGTCAGAAGAAGTCGCCGTAGGCATTCAGGCAAGCATCCCATTGTTTAGGTAGGCGGGGAATGACGTCCGCAAAAAAAAAAAAAAAAGGATTGTGGCTGCTCACTGAACCAACTGTTTACTGCGATCATTACGTCTGCATCTGTGTGAAATCGTTGCCCCTTGAGAGCTTTTTAGAGGTCCGAATAAATGAAAATCACATGGTGACAAATCAGGACTGTAGGCTGGATGTTGCAGAATTTCCCACATCTTCCAAGCTAATGCTTCCTGCACAATATTTGCAACATGCGGACGAGCATTATCGTGCAACAAAATCACACCGCGAGAAAGCATGCCGGGTCTATTCTTGATGGTTTTTTGCAGCTTGTCTAGTGTTTCAAAGTAGTTGATTGAGTTGATGTTGACGCCAGGTCCTTTAAAGTCGGCCAACAATAACCCTTCGTGGTAAAAAAAAAAAAAAAAATGCGCTCAGCATAACCTTACCAGCGGAAACCTGTAACTTGAATTTTTGGACTTTTGGTGATCCAGCATGCTTCCATTGCATGGTCTCTCTTTTGCTGCTCGGATCTAAGTGGTGACACCATGATTCATCGCCTGCCACTATGTGGAAGAGAAATTCATCACCCTCCACTTTGTAACGCAGCAAGAGGTTCAAACACCATCCCATGCGTTCCTCTTTTTGGTGGTCAGTCCACATCCGTGGTACCCACTGTGAACACACCTTCCGATATTGCAGCTTCTTACGAACGACCTTTTGAATTGTCCCAATTGACACATCAAATTCTTTCGCTAGCGAACGTATGCTTCGAAAACAGTTCATCTGTACCGCTGCATCAATTTTGGCGATGTTTTTTTTTCTGTTGCAACAATATGCGCTTGACCCGGTCGTCGAAGATCCGTCGTTAACTGACGTCCTTTCCGAAACATTCGTGCCCAGTCTGTCACTGTTGACTTCGACACACATTTGTTACCGTACGCTGCCTGCATTCTTCGATGAATGACCACTGGTCGACATCCTTCAAATGAAACAAACTGAATCACTGCTCTTTGGGCTTCTTTTGGCGGATTTTGAATCACCCGGCCATTTTCTCAACGGTCAGAAACAGAAGCTATGCATCATGGGACGATAAGCACGTGCTCTGTTATTCATTGGTCAGTACTTATCACATGACTATGACATGATCATGTTCAACGTACGCAATTACGCGCGGTGTGGCACGAACGGATTTCAAATGAACGCCCCTTATATAAAACAAAGAAACAAACCTGACATGACGGAAACGTTTTAAAGACAGAAAGCTCTACAAACAAATTTTTTGTTTTTGTTTATTTGGTCGCATATCCTTTTTACAGGATATCGCTGTCAACATCAGCATCTTTCAGCTGACTGTTGATTTCTTGGCAAGATTACGCTCAGTAGTGTGCCATTGCTTTCTGAGTGACCGGCTCACATACCCCGTAAGTTGCCGACGCGGAAAGAACCGCTACCAATTCTCGTGCTCGTTACGTTACTCACAAGAGTATACGGGATTACGGAGAAAGCCGTGTAAATCTCTAGGCCAGGGAGACCGGCCTAGAAACAAATACATTGTAATAATACAGTGCTGTACAATTGTAGCACATTACCTGCCTTTCGTATGGTGGTCATGTGTGTCTCTAAGAAAGGGATTTTACAAGGAAAGATGATCGACTTCATTGCACCCGGTTTTATCCCATATGGCTCGGTCTCTTTCCGCAGGGCGACCTGTTGAAGGCGTCGCACAACGCACGAACTCCATAGCTCCAGCGACTACCCCCATGAGTCTCCGAGAAAATTATACTCGTGAACCGAAAGACATAGTTCGGGAATCGAGCTCACAACCGTCGGAAATCGAAGCAGACGGTGTAACTACTTCGCCACGGATCCTCCCAGTTTGTATCCTCTTAGAGGATTGATTCACACTACGTCTCGGATGTTGCAATAGGTAAGTTTATTTTGGGGTTATATCTGCTGTTTATTATTAACTTTTTCTTGTTCGTTGTTAAAGATTACTGTCGGAACGTTCACTAATATCTGTGTGTGTGTGTGTGTGTGTGTGTGTGTGCGCGCGCGCGCGTGTGTGTGTATGTGTGTGTGTATGTGTGTGTGTGTGTGTGTTTTCATTCATGGAGGCTCTTAATCATTTGACGTGTTATTATTAAAACAACTAACGACTATCACTAAAAATGACTAAACACCGCCACCCTCTGTTTTCCAACTCCGTGATTTTTCCCAAGATTTTTCTGGTAATTATAACGAGTATCTTAAAGGAAGTTCCTCAAACACCATCTGGAAATTAAATGTGATCGTTAGACCGGTCATTAACCACCACAAATAACCGCCAAAACCTTTCACGCTGGCGCCTCACGGCGATGACTTCTTCAAGTACCACAACCTTTACAGGGCACTCATTAGCTATCCTTCCGCATGGTTCCCTCGCTTGTGCCTCGGGTCTTACTCATTTTTGGCGAATAAGCTTCGGGGATTTTATGATTACAGTTTCTCTTCACAAATAATTCTGAGATCCCGATCGGAAGCGAGAGTTTCGAGGAAAACGGTTGTTGAAAATAGATGATAGTGCGTTCGGACAGGGTAGGTGTTAAGTGTGTCAGTCTGTTTACGCAATGACCAATTCAACGTCGGGTTCTTTCTGTCTAGTTCACCATGTCTGTTTGTCCGTCCGTCCGTCCGTCCGTCCGTCCGTCCGTCCGTCTGTCCGTCTGTCTGTCTGTCTGTCTGTCTGTCTGTCTGTCTGTCTGTCTGTCTGTCTGTCTGTCTGTGTCTTTCCGTCCGTCCGTCTGTCCGTCTGTATTTCTGTCTGGTTGCCTGCCTGTCTACTCGCGTGCCTGCCTG
This sequence comes from Cepaea nemoralis, assembly GCA_014155875.1. Lineage (NCBI taxonomy): Eukaryota > Metazoa > Mollusca > Gastropoda > Stylommatophora > Helicidae > Cepaea > Cepaea nemoralis. The sequence continues at coordinate 61,004 of JACEFZ010012804.1, forward strand.
TTGTGGCCAGCACGCACAATTTGTGACCCTTTGAAAATAAAGTTCGTTCGTTCGTTAATTCTGTCTGTCTGCCTGCCTGCCTGCCTGCCTGCCTGCCTGCCTGCCTGTCTGTCTGTCTGCCTGCCTGCCTGTCTGTCTGTCTGTCTGTCTGCCTGCCTGCCTGCCTGCCTGTCTGTCTGTCTGTCTGTCTGTCTGTCTGTCTGTCTGTCTGTCTTTTTTGTTGTTGATACCTTTGGTTGTCGCGATCAAAATTTCTGTTTTACTAGTTTAGTTTGATAGCACCCTTCGAGTTATGACTGAAAATGATAATCCGAAGTTGAGTGTTTCACATCGACAGATAACCAAAGATTTCACCACATGTTAACATACAGATAACCACCCGGCCGTGTAGAAGTATTTAAATGGAATAGTATGTACAATAAATCGGTAAGTTATGTACAAGCACTCAAACAGAATTGCATATAAAACAAATCAGTAAGTCGTGCAGAATTACTCAAATAAAATAGTATATAAAATAAATCAGTAAGTCGTGTAGAAGTACTCAAATAGAATATGTTTACATATCCTTTACATGACATTGCTGTCAACATCAGCATCTTTCAGCTGATTGTTGATTTTTTGGCAAGATTACGCTCAGTAGTTTGCCAATGCTTTCTGAGCGGCCGGCTCACATACCCCGTAAGTTGCCTACGCGATTCGAACCACTGCTGATTCTCACCGTCGTCACATTAGTTACTAGAGTACACGAGATTACGGAGAAAAGTCGCTAACCTCTAGGCCAGGAAGCCGGCTAAAATAGAATAGTTATTAAAATAAATCAGTAAAGTTAAGAACTCCATTATATATTTTAAGGCGCTTTGGTCATGTGGTGCTAGACTCCCAAGTGTATAGATCATTCGGTGGGTGACGCCAGTATCAAACCGGCCATCTTTACTCCCCAATACAAGTCCTGGTAATGATTTGAGACTAGCTCGACCCGACAGCCCAGTTAAACTTTACAGATTCAGAATCCTCTCCCATGGAGATTGAACACACGACCATCGGTCCGGCAGGCGAGTGTCTAGCCACTACCGGCGCTGCCAGTGAGGACACGGGGGATGTCACATGTGTTTATATAGCTTTCGTTGTCAGTTTTGTGAAGAGAAGCACTGGAGGGTGTCATGATGACTGGAGTGGAAGAAGAGGCAGTGACAAAGGCAGAGTTTAGTCTTCTCACTCCAAAGAAGTGTTTCTACCAGTAAACTCTGAAAGAAGCTTTCGAGGTATGACCGGAAATAATAACAACAATTTAATTATTTCATGTCTACATATAACTGAAAATTCCGCCACATATTAACACACATATTATCACACATGATTTGTAAAAGTACTAAAATGGAATAGTAAAAAGTAAAGGATTCTTTTAAAACGTCTGAGAGTATTTCCATTTCCGAGACATCACGCCGTGTATAGGCTAGTTTAGTTTCGAGCTCAAATCCTGCATAATGCCAGTAGTTTTCTTCTTAATGGCTCACGATATTATTACAGCTGTTGTGGAACATTTAAATTAAAAGGCCCTGATTTTCTTCTTTAGGGATTGCGAAATAGTTAATGACTCACATCAGTCTGACACTGCTAACAAAAGCGATGGTCACGACCACCCGCAAGGATGTGGAAGAGAAGAGAAAACTACCACACCATCTTACAAAGGATGTGTTTAAACGCGTGTCACAAATCTCGGATTTTGGGATTACTTACTCAGAATATCTAGACGTCTTCTGTCTGAATAAACCTGAGATGGTAATTAATAATGAAAACTGCCCAGCAAGTTTGGATACCCTGCCGACCTTGTGGTCCTGTGTTCGCATCCCCGCCGAGGTGGACTTTTAAATATTGATCTGGGCTCACAGGTGGATCAGGCCTGACATGAATACTACACAAATGTCATGGGAAGTCCATTCCAGTCTAGTATGTAGAGGAGAGTATGCAGGCCACGTTCAAATGTCTGTCAGTTAGTTATAACTGAAGCACCCGGGAAGGTAACCCAGTCAACAAATGCCTGAAGAAGTCGGATGTGTCGGCCGAAAGTTGCAAATATCGCAGCTTTGCTGTGAACAGGCACAAGGCAATTACATCTAAAACAACATTCTAGACAAACGCAGAGGAAGAAGATAATTGGGGCCATTAAAAGTGGTTCTTTTCTTCTGGCGAAAATATAGCTGCGTATTTCCCTTCCCTAGCTCTAGGCGTTTCTAGCTTGGTGTCGATTCCATCTGTATTGTTTTATTCATGTAATTAAAGTAGGTCAGTCTTATATTCATCACCTAACCTATCGAACGCCGGCTTCGTGGCTTAGAGGTTATGACTTTTCTCCGTAATCTCGTATACTCTCGTGGGTTAACGTGATGACGGTAAGAATCAGCGGTGGTTCGAATAGCATCGATAACTTACGGGGTATGTGAGCTGGCCGCTCAGAAAGCAATGGCAAACTACTGAGCGTAATCTTGCCAAGAAATCAACATACAGCTGAAAGATGCTGGTGTTGACAGCAATGTCCTAGTAAAGGATATGCAAAAAAAAAAAAAAAAACCTATCGAACAGACTTCAGGTCCAACGTGGAGGATAGGAGTTGACCTGTTAAGGCCTCTGGATTGTTTATGCTTGTGGTTAAGGTTTGCTTTACGCATTTTCCTCATGTTGGACTCGTGTTGCATGGTTCCGTCGCCCAGCTACTGCGTTAGGTGCGTGGAGCGACACTGTGAGCTGTTGATTTCATGTGGAGTGCTTTTACATCTGTCAGCCGTTGATTGTATCATGAACTGCGTGTTCAGAAAAAATGGCGGCAAGACGATTGCTGAACTAATTCGGTTTGCCTTATGCAGTAATGTGTGGCTGCTGGTTTTCTAGTGACTGCCGCTTCCATCGACGATGAACTGTATTTTTCGTGGCGGACTTTTGTGCTGGCATTCTACACGCACAGCAGAAGTAACTCACGTCCAAACACAAAAATTACATAATAATCAGTTTCAAATAACCGAAGCAGACATTTTAAATTATCGTAAAAATATCCGTCTTCTATATTACAGCAATAGTTTACATTCACCGTAAAAATACGTGTCTTATATTACAGATTGATTCATTATATCCCCCCCCCTCCCCCCTTTTTTTGTCCTACCTTGAATGGCTTCTGCGGTAAGAGCCGACAAGATTTTCAAAGACATGTCACACAATAAATTGTGCAACCTATTGATTGTGCCTTCATTTTTCAAAATAACAACAATAGAAACGTATACTATTATACAGCAACTGTAAATATTATTATTACTTGTTATATTATCAACCTCACTAAAACATTGCGGAGCAATCCCCAGACCCTTTCTTCCCCCCCCCCCCCCCCCCCCCCCCCAGGGGCTTGTTAATAATAGTTCACTTGTGGTCATATTCGTGAACTTCTGGTATTAAGTCAAATCGGGCTACTGTTGCCGCGGGGAGACTCTGATATTAAGAGTCATCTTGAAATAGCCCCTGGACGTTTGGTGGTGTGGCTGGTGGTATAATTAGGGTTATAGTTGCTTCCTGGAACCGTACAAGAGAAGGGTTTCCACGCTGGAGACATAAAGTCCCCCAAGGGCGGCGGTGACTAACGGACCGGTGTCACGTGGTAAGATTTAAGTTTGATGTTTAAAATGAGAGTAAGGCATGGGAGGGCGAAGAGGGGGGTGGCGTGGGAGAGGGAGGGGGAAGAAAAGGTGGGAAGAGAAAAGGAGGAGGGAGAGAAGGCGAGGGAAGAGAGAAGAAGAGGAAGGAAGAGGGAGTGAGAAGAAACCGGAATAAAGGGAGGGAGATGGAGAAAGAAGGGGCCAGAAGATAAAGGTAGAGGGCGAGAGAGAGCGATGGATGGAAAAGTGACGAAGAGGAAGAGGTAATACAGAGAGAGAGAGAGAGAGAGAGAGAGAGAGAGAGAGAGAGAGAGAGAGAGAGAGAATGACGTGGGAGGGGAAAAGAAGGAGGATAGAGAGTGAGGAGGATAGAGAGGGAGGAGGATAGAGAGGGAGGGGGATAGAGAGGGGCGAGAGGGAGATAGATACGGAGGAAGAGAGAGATGGAGAGGGAGAAAGAGATAGTGAGATAGACGGGGAGGTACAGAGCTGGGAAGAAGGGAAGGAGAGGGGAAGATAGGGTGAAATAGAGAAGCAGTGATAGGAGAAAGAGAAGCGATGGAGAATTGTGGAAAAAGAGAAGGTTAGGAGAGGCCATTTTGTGTAACTTGAATGGGAGGAGGCAGTGCTTGTTGTTTTCTCCTGACTGGTCGTCACAAGAACTACAAAAATTAGATTTTAAAGAGCATGCGTCTTTCCCATGGCAACATACGCCTGCGAGAACTAACACTTATTAAACAAGCTGAACAGCGCCTTGAATATACATGTTATATACGGGTTTTAAGAATATTTTGGATACAGAAAAGAACAAATGCATCCATAAAAAATATTTGAATACTGAAGACGGTTGGCTACTGAAGACGATAAAACAAACCAAACTGAAATATTTTTGTTACTTGAAATGTCATGAAAATTTGGAGAGGACAATAATGAAGGGGTACATGCCCCGGAAGAGAGGAAGAGGGAGGCGAAAGGGAAGATGGGTGCAGGGTGTGGCAGATGATCTCCAGATGGGTGTATTGGACTCAGGATAGCTTGCTTATCACCGAGAGTTTTCCGGAAGGTTATTATGGGAGCGAGGATCTGCGAAGGAGATACTACTGAATAAATGAATGAATAAATGGTCTTCACACGTTTTTGACCATTCCTCTAAAACCTCTAATATGTTATTCAGAAGTTCATACGGCTATGTTGTTTGCAAACGAGCAGGTGTATACTCTGACAGTACAGTTTTCAGCAATAATATTTATGTATGTCAGGAACAATGTATCCAGATAACTAAAGGCCGAGATCTGTGGGGAGTCATGAATGCCTATGCTAGCTGGCATGGTACTTGATAATGATGATGAGGAACAATGTTGATGATATAACTTTCTTGCTCGAACATCATCTCATCTCATCCTTTTCCTCTTGTGCCCTGCGGTGTCGAGGTGAAGCATAAACAGAGGGAGAGTGCCCGTTTATGGGCTTCATATATCAAGATTACCATGGACTCTGTCATTCCCCTTGTCCATCATTGACATGGTCGGCCTCTTCTACTGCTTCCAATTGGCCTGTACATCACTGCTTGGTATACCGTCAGCTGATAGCCTAGTTATGTGGTCGAACCATTTCACTTGCTGTTTCCTAATTAAATCTATTGCTATTGCTGAAATGCTGTTACCTCAGCTTTAGTCCTGATTTCATTACTATCATGGGCTAACGGGGCTCTGGCTGGCCAGGGGAACGGACTCCCCTTGGTCGTATTTTCCTGTCCTTAACCTGTGACTGGTCTCTGTGGCTGAAGGGCTTGCGAACGCGGTTTGTGAGCCCGTATACCCGGGTTCGAAACACGGCGGTGCTGGTTTTTTCGAAAAAGGTATAGACTGGTCGTTCAGAAAGCAATGGCAAACTACTGAACGTAACACTTGCCTAGTACATCAACAGCAGCTGAAAATGCTGGTGTTGACTGCAACGTCCCATAGGGGATACGCAACAAAATTATTATAACCTGTGACTGGCCCAGCAAGTCGGCAACGGATTTGCCCTACTGCTCGAAAAAAAAAAGTATGAAGTTCGTGAACCCGCATACCGGCGTTCTAAACACAGCTGTGCGCGATTTGGCAGCAGACCGTGTTGCGTTGTTTTTTTTTTAACGAAAATGGTATGGGTGCCGCTCCTTCAGAAATCAATGGCAAACTACTGAAAGTAAACTTGCCAAGATATCACAACGGCAAAAAATGAATGCTGGGGTTGACTGCAACGTCCTGTAAAGGATATGCAATAACTAACTCAGAAATCAATCTAACATGTAGTTTTTCTCTTGCAAGGCCTCCTCTATTTCCTGATCTATGTAGATTGTTGTATTGTCGGTGGGTCTGTACTCTCTTAATCCCGTTTGTTGTGGAGTTAGACTTTTCCCTCCCACTGTCTCGTCCTCTTCCTCTATCTGCTCTTTCAATCTCCGTCCCTCTTTCTCTCTCTAGTCCCGTTCCTTCTCACTCCCTCTTCTTCCCTCTCCTTCGCTCTTCCCTTGCCTTCTTTTCCCCTCCTTTTCTCTCCCTTTCCTCTTCCACGCCACCCCCCCCCCTCTCTCTCTCTCCTCTCCTCCCCTCCCTATCTCTCATTTTAAACATCAGACTTAAATTTACCACGGGACACCGAAGCTGTGACGAGTATAATTCCCTGAGCCTTTTTATCCTCTTCAAAATCATCACTACATTGGAGGTCAGCGTGGCTGAATAGATAAAAGCGCTGGTTCTTAAACGCCCGGTGTGGTGATACTGAGGTAGCGGGTTTTCCCCTAAACCCGTTAAGTTGGACTAAAATGCTGAATCCTCATCCTTGACACGGGGACATACATTTCAAGTACCTCTGAAGTCCGAGTGTGTTCGCCTGAGGGACACTGACAATAGGGAAATCTAATCCACACCTAAACATACACCCAGTGTACTAGAAGTGGTAGTACTGTATGGACTACGTTTGAGTTCAAAGCTAGCGACCTTCAGACAAATAAAAACACATGCACTACACATTTAAGGTATTGGTGTGTCAAAGCGATACCGCTACCTAATTTATAACCAAAGAAAGCTACTTCCAATGAAAGTTACTACCCTAGCCGTTGTTTTATTTGAAAGCTCAACAAAGAACATAAAGGAAATAATTTTTGCCGCGGAAGAAAACCCTGGAACTAGTTTACGACATATTAAAGACAACAGAAGAGCAGCATTGATATCGTCTGCCGTGACAACTCAGTTATTGTTCCAGACGTGAGAAATAAATCTGTGCCCGGGGAGTCATAAACTGAGAAAACACTAAAACCTCCCAAAAGTGAGTCACTTTTAACAACATGGCCGATACAGGAAACAGGTATAGAGCTAACGCCATTTATAACGGGTCATTATGGGGAAATCCGAACCGAATGTCGCAATTGCCAGTTTTTCATCGTTGTCGTAAAGTTACCGGATGTTGGGAGTAGGAACTGTACGGCAGTGAATATTTTATAGACGCCATGACACTTGTAGTTGGTCAGCTGATTTACGCTTGGCTCTGTGATTGGCGGAGTCGTGTTATGGTTGTTGATAGAACACTGGTGTTGGAATACATGTTCAACTCCTGTTGGGTTTTGAAGTGCTCTCGTGTAAACATAATGCTGTTGCTGTTTTCTTTGTTGTTGTTGTTGTAGTCGTATATAAGCATATCTTTCATCCGTGTCGCGGTAAAATAAATAGCTTGATTTCGATGTAGATATCATAAGTAAACAAGGAAAAGGCGTACCTCTAATCCCTGTACGTCTTCTTCTTCTTCTTCTTCTTCTTCTTCTTCTTCTTCTTCTTCTTCTTCTTCTTCTTCTTCCTCTTCCTCTTCTTCTTCTTCTTCTTCTTCTTCTTCTTCTTCTTCTTCTTCTTTGTATCTTCTTTTTTTATGCCCTATTTACCCCATCGGGGCATAGAACCTCAACCATGCCACAGCAAGCCGTCCTATCGTTTGTTATCTTCTACAGCTCCCTTCAGGTCTTCCAAAAATAATTCGTCTCTGACTGAAATTATCTTCTCCGCGTGTTTTTAGATATCCGGCTCTTTTGTTTGCCTTGTAGGTTTCAGACAGAAGCGTGTCTAGTTATGTTGATATCATATCTATATATAAGGTGTGTTGACATCTTTCTGTCTTAACATAGTAACATTGTTAATAACATTGACGATAGTTTGTTACATTGCGCTTTAAAAAAAAAGATAAAATAAGGCAGAATAACTACAACCCATGGCGGTAGCGATGACTGGATAGCCCAATTTGTGTGAATGTTCGTTCACAATTGATGCTTGTAAACGTATGGTCATTTCCACCCTCACGCACGACCTGACATCTCACAGGCTTAGTACCGTCCCAATCTCCAATAATTGTCTCCTTTGTCTTTATTCCATTCATGGTCTTTGCCCTCCATGTAACGCGAACAGCGGCGACTTTCTTCCAAAGTGCATTATCAATGCCTGTATCAATCACGCCCCGCTTACACACATCTTTGTACCATGGTAAAGGCAAACACTGAGATTTATCGCCCATCTGTAATTTGACCCCCCCCCCCCCCCCCCAACACAAAAAAAGTCCTTTGACATTCTACCATCGTCCATCCTCATAACGCGTCTTATCCATATACGTCTAAGTAGTCTGAGTTTGGAACAAACCTTCACACATCCGGATCTTTCCCATACATCGGTATTTGTGATCATATATGGGCACTTAGTACCAAGTATTCTTCGCTGTAAGTTGACCAGGTTTCATTGCCAAGTAAAGTGCATATATGTATATGAAAGACCTTAAAGTAGCTATCTGTAATCTTTTTAACATTTTCTCCTACCAGAGGTCACACAAGCTTGACCTTTCAAGTCACCGGAACACTAAATCCATATTGAAATTAAGCAAGCAAAAACAACCTCCCACCTCCTCTCCCCTTTCCCAACCTCAACATCACCTTGCATCCGAGCTCATCAGAATTTCGTGACAACCGCTAGTCGCCGTTCATGAATCAAAATTGAATGAGTAACAAAAATTGCCAGCAAATTGAATGTTATCGCCGCGACAGCAACATCAAATACGGACACAAACTAAACATCACGAAGCCAAATGACAGATTTATGGAACCTGTCATTCTAAAACAGAGAGAATAAAAAACCTGAAGCCAGCTAGTTAAGCCCGTGTTTAAAGCTTTGAATGGGGTTAACTTTTTTATTATAGCAGTTAGTTAATTTTTTGTTATGCTGGGTGTAGTTAATTTTTGTTATATGTGTATTAGACATGCATGCGAATTTTGTTTACAGCTGTCAAACAAGCGTTATTTTCCCGTAGTGAATTTGAAAAACGAAGACATCATCATCATTATGTGCCATGCCGACAAACGTGGGCGGTCATGTTTCGCCATCTCACACGATCACAAGAGTCGTGAGTCAGCTCTGTGTTCTTGTCTCTACCATACAATGTGGCCAAGACATCCATATATTTACTTTCTTTTTACCTTCCCCTTGTTATTTTCCCCTCAATCTTGCCAGATGTTTCCAAGTTCTCCAGTTTATTTCTTCTCATAACGTCCCCGTTTATTTCTTCTCATAACGTCCCCATTCGATTTTGACTGTCTACGTCTAATTTATCTAATCAGTTTACGATTTTCATTTGCTTCTTGTAGGACTTGCTCAGTTCTCACCTGTCTGCCCATGGTATTATTGTTTAAATTTTTCTGAGAAAGCTCAGTTACACTACCAGTACATGTTTTCTCTGCTTGTCTGCTCATTGTCCATGTTTCACACCCATACAAAAGTACAGATTTTATGTAGCATTTCAAGACTCTTCTTCTATCACGAATACACAATGACTGAATTGCACGAAGTATTGCCTGCTGCCCAAGTTTATGTTGTGTGATTTCTGCAGTATGTATCTAACGAGATGCAGCGAAATATGCCAGGCAATAAATCGTGCAATCTATTGTTTGTGTCTTCGCATATGCTTACCAGGGCATGTACTAGTACCCATTTTAGGCTTGGTTGACCTCGGAACATGTCCGTAGATAACAGAATAAGATGAAGAAGCGGAACTGTTCTTGATATAGGAACATATCCGTAAATAAGCGAAGAAGATGAAGAAGCGGGACAGTTGGTGACCTCGGATCATGTACGTAGATAACCGAAGAAGGTGCGGGATCATTAGTGACCTCGGAACATGCACGTAGATAATAGAAGGAGATGGAGAAGCGGAGCTGTTGTTGACCTCGGAACATGTACGTAGATAACCGAAGAGCATGAAAATGCGGGACTGTTGGTGATATAGGAACATGTACGTAGATAACCGAAGAACATGAGGATGCGAGGCTGTTGGTGATATAGGAACATGTACGTAGATAACCGAAGAACATGAAGAAGCGGGACTGTTGGTGATATAGGACCATGCACGTAGATAACCGAAGAACATGAAGAAGCGGGACTGTTGGTGATATAGGAACATGTACGTAGATAACCGAAGAACATGAAGAAGCGGGACTGTTGGGCATAGTTTAGACTACCGAAAGCAAACAATTTACTTGTCTAGCTTTATCACTATATTCATTTTATTACAGTATTTGCGATATCACAATATTCGCTTCATTATGATATTCTTTTATTACAATATTCACGTTTTCGCGATGTTCGTTTTATTATGATATTAATCTTATTACGATATTCACGTAATCACGTTCGTTTTATTACGACATTCGCTTTATTACAATATTCGCTTTATTACGATATTGCAATTTTCGCGATTATCGCTTTATTATGATATTAATTTTACAACGATGTTCGCGTAATCACGATGTTCGTTTTATTACGACATTCGCTTTATTACGATATTCGTTTTACTGCCGTGGTATGTGACGGAAACTGCAATATTTGCGATGTGAAAATTAAATTTTTCCTTCTGGTTCAGAAAGCAATGGAACACTTTTTATTTCATATCCTTTTTACAGTACATCGCAGTCAACACCAGCGTTTCTGTCACTTTCATCTCTTGGCAAGTTTACATTCTGTAGATTGCCATTGCTTTATGAACGACCGGCACCGATACGAACGCAAAACCAACGCAACACAGTCTACTGCCAAATCGCGCACAGCTGTGTTTCGAACGCGGGTATACGGAAGTTTAAACCGCGTCCATAAGACCTTCGCCACGGAGACAGGCAATGGCAAACTACTGAACGTACAATTGTCTGATGAATCACAACAGCCAGCCAGTATAGACCGGACGTGATTGCAGCATCTTGCAAAAGCCATACCATTCTTGTTTTAAACGTCCCTGTAATTGCACACAACTGGCTACTTACTGTTTAATTCAGGAGAGCATTCCGCTATTGGTGGCAGGGGAATGTCATCTTCACTTCCGCCACGCCCACTGTCGCTAGTAGTTGTCTCCCCGGAAGTGACGCTATTGACGTCATCGTGGGCGTTGTTTCGAACCTTAACAAAGAAAATGAAACCACTAATCAACACAAATTAACATTCTTATGTTAAACAAAGACATTGACACTTGATTGTTTCATTTTTCTTCCTTCACGTCATTCTTCTTACTCTTCTTTCTATTATTTTTCAATACATTCAAAATCATGATCAACATCATTATCCTCTTTTACGTTATTTTTTTTTTCTTTTTCCGGCTATCACAATCATTGTTATGAAAGTTATACTCTTTTTACTGCCATGATAATTTTCGTCGTCTTCTTATTTACCTTTAACGTGATGATTCTTTCATGTGTTCTTCCACTGGCTTGTAAGTATAGGTTTCGCTGCAGGTGTCGCCAATCCTGCCTTGGGCTGACCTTTGTGATCTTACTCCAAAATATGTAACAAACTCTTTTGGACATAGTTCTAAGTCCAGTTAGTCTTCTCATTCTTGAGGGGTCTTAGTCTATGTATCTTCTGTCTGTCTGTCCTTCTCTCTGTCTGTATGTCTGGACGAGAAGTCAAGGTGTAAGCACAACTTGAACCCCTCTCCGACCATCTGAGAAGGAAGTTTAAGACCGAGCGGTTTTATCTTTTCGGTCGCGTTGCTTTCTGAATTCCGAGTGGGCAATAAACTATGAGTTTAGCACACTATACGGGACTTCTACTGTTTATTAAGTGCCAATTGGTAAAAAAATATGGGGCTAGTTCTATATAGCCAATAGGCATTAAGAATTGGACAAGATATTTTTACTGCAGTTTGTCGTGGGAGCAGTGATTGTCTAATGGCTAGCGCGCTTGCTGCCAGTCTGGTGGTTAAATTATTGAATCCCTTCGAGACTGGCTTTATGTTTTCTGACCTGGGCTAGCAGATCGGCCTAGCTAAAATAGGCACCAGGGAAAAATAGTATGATTGGATCAACAAACATGACCGCATCAACCGACACAACGGAATCAACAAACACGACCTCATCAAAAAACACGACCGATCAACAAACACGACCGCATCGAACAAACACGACCTCATCAACAAGCATTACCTCATCAACAAACACGACCTCATCAACAAACATGATCGATCAACACACACGACCCATCAACAAACACGACCGCATCAGCAAACATGACCGATCAACAAACACGACCGCATCAACAAACACGACCTCTTCAACAAAATGACCGATCAACAAACACGACGGCAACAACAAACACGAGAAGTAGAATAGTTCAGTTTTATTAGAACACACACGTGACAAAATGGACGTTGCGGCTAAAGCCTTCGTCAGCAAACAATTAAACATACACTGATGGACTGCAAAATAGAAAAGAAAAAAAAAGCACAATACGAAACCGGAAACAATTAGTAGCATTTCAGAGAACGAGGGGGCGATTAGAAATAGAATGAATAAAACCACAGTGACGCTGCAGAAACGTCATGGCTTGGGAACCACAATGTCGCTGTAGAAACGTCTTGGCCTGGGAACCACAATGTCGCTATAGAAACGTCTTGGCCTGGGAACCAAAATGTCGCTGTAGAAACGTCTTGGCCTGGGAACCACAATGTCGCTGTAGAAACGTCTTGGCCTGGGAACCACAATGACGCTGTAGAAACGTCTTGGCCTGGGAACCACAATGACGCTATAGGAACGTCTTGGCCTGGGAACCACAATGACGCTGTAGAAACGTCTTGGCCTGGGAACCACAATGACGCTGTAGAAACGTCTTGGCTGGGAACCACAATGTCGCTATAGAAACGTCATGACCTGGGAACTACAGTGACGCTGTAGAAACGTCATGGCCTGGGAAGTACACGTAGCCCGTGTGATAATACCCACACCACCACTGACCACCGATTGAGCTACACAAATGTGGGGCTTGCACAATACACCCATTCCGCCCGGTGGCCAGAAAATGAGCCCACTTTTATTCACCTTATTGAGAGAAAATAAGTCACCTTTATTCACCTTATGGCGAGAAAATAAGTCCACTTTTATTCGCCTTATGGCGAGAAAATGAGCCCACTTTTATTCGCCTTATGGCGAGCAAAAAAAGTTAACTTGTATTCCTTCGCAATGTCCTCAAGATATTAATATGGAAAGACACCGAGGAAACTACAAAACGTTGATAAGAATAGACGTGACGTGGTTGAGCGCCAGTCGTCCACTGGGAAATACGGCGAAGAAGAAGACGAGGGCGATCTGTCTAGATTTGCCAAAATGAAACCAGTGAGACGCTTTAGGCTAATTAGTTGCTTAAATGTCTCGACTTTCACGAAACTTAGCGAGTGCAGTATCCCTCAGAGGTTCCAATTTAAAGTCAACTTTACAAAAAACGTGTGGGTAAAACAAAACAAAAAATAATAAAGAAAAAATATTTAAAAAAATGGGCCCGTATGATCCTAATAGATGACGCAAGATCGGAAAACACAAGTCATAATGGACAAATAATTCAAAATTTTAAGAATAATGATGATAAAGGACTGGGCGAGAAGTCACAAAGCCGAACGCCCGATCAATCACTATCTCTGCCCCAATGTTGACGTTTCTATCTTCTCCGTAGTTTTGTTCGCCATGTATCAAGGGACGTCATTAACACGTTTGTTTGATGTTACGTGGCAGAGTTGCCGTTAATTATCTTCATCTCCACTTCGCAGCTGTAACGACAAAGGATTACATTGGGAAATCGAGAACACGTTGGATTCATTCGGGCTTTCAAAAGTAATTAGATATGTAAATCTATAAGTATTGATTTAAGAAACACAAAAATAATGTCCATAGAGAAAACTACAAACCAACCAAAGATCATAATCAGTGAAAACACAACAGATTTGGAATATCTTCGTTCCATAAACAAGAATAATACGGAAGAAAAGCATGAACAATTAACAGACAAGAGAGGGATTGTGTGGAGGCGGCAGAGATGTACTTCTATAGAAAAAATATGAGACCATCAGGTTCGGGCAGAAGAAGCCATGGAAATGTGTTGAAATAAGTTAACTCACAGAAAGTATTAGTTACTAACCAGAAGAAGCCATGGAGATGTGTTGAAATAAGTTAACTCACAGAAAGTATTAGTTACTAACCAGAAGAAGACATGGAGATGTGTTGAAATAAGTTAACTCACAGAAAGTATTGGTTACTAACCAGAAGAAGACAGTCCACACTCTTTAGATACGCCATGAAAGGAGGAGGTTGGAGTATACCGTGACAACGGGAAATCAGGAGGGTAGGAGAGGCAGGGGAAGACCATGAGAGAAGACGTTGGGCAGTATGACATCGTGGTATGGAAGATCATCCGTATTAAACATGACGGGCAGTACTCTAGGCAAAATAGCTGTGGACAGACCCGAACACCAACCCCACACGACATGGGCTATAAGAAGAAGAAGCAGCAGCAGCAGACAAAAAGTCCCTAACTTTGAATACAGGTGGAGTTCAGCATGGCCGAATGGATAAGAATGCTCACTCTGGAAACTTCCGGCCTGCTGAAGTCGAGGTAGCGGGTTCAATCCCTACAGCGGTCAGTTGGACCAACATGTTGACTTCTCGTCTGTGAAATAGGAACGTAAATTACAAGTACCTTAGAAGTCGAAGTGGATTCATCCGATGGCGAGAAACACTGGTAATAGGGAAAGCTAATGCACACGCTGAAATCAGTTAAGTATACTAAAATAATAGCAGGTGTGTGAACTATGCTTGAGTTCAAACCGAGCAAAAGCACACAAAAAAACGCAGGCCTTCTGATATGCGAGACCGATGTCGAATCCCCACAGCCATCCACGCCCCAACCAGTTGCTCATGTATTTACCAACAATCACATCACCCCCTAACACCTCCCGTTACTCCACCCCTTGCACTGACAAACCATCTCATCTATTAAACCGGTCGCCTAGAATCTATGACACCCTGTTTGCGGATCGTTCATTAAGTCATGTTTTTATTCAGGGCAGCCAATCTCCAGTTTGCCGTTGTCAGTGTTCTGTTGACACACGTGATGATAGAAGGGGCGGTAACTACCAGCTTGCTAGCAAACAAGACCCAAGAAGGCCGGCGCTGTGGGCTTAGGGGGCAGTGAACGCTTTCCACAGTTTCCCGACATACCGACTCCAGGGTTCGAAATAAGCGGCAGGCGATTTTTAAGAAGACAGACTTGCGTTGATTTCGTTTGCGTGGGAGTCTGTCGTTCGAACTGCAATGGTTGTCAGGTTAGTTAGTTAGTTAGTTAGTTAGTCGACAGATCATCCTCGTTGCACATCGAACCATTCAGTCCATAAGTGCTCGGATCCCCTCCTCAGCAAATTCCGCAGCGTGTAGCGGCTAACGACGCCAGTTCTGTGTTGGTTTATCAATCTTCTTTGGCTTCCTGCGTAGTGTTCTTGTTTGGCCACCCCTCTTTTAATTTGCTGCTCCTGCAGTCTGGCCATGGTTGTAGATTCACAGTCATCACTTGGTTCTCGCAAAAGTCTCACTTCTCGTAGAGCATTCAGAATGTCAGCCTGGTCCATGGCGCGTCCGCCATCCACAGTAGCCTCCCCTGCAAGCTTGTCAGCCCGCTCATTTCCTTGTACTCCCGCATGACCTGGCACGAAGATGAAACTAATCTTTGCCGGCCGAGACCGCTTCAGAGGCAGCAGCCATTCTCTTCGGATCGACCCCTCCTCTATCCTCTTGATCATGTTCATTGAGTCGCTAAGGAAACAAGCCCTAGTGAATGTCTGTGTCTCGAGCCATGTTATTGCTTTACTTACTGCCATGACTTCCATGGTCAGGCTACTTGTGGTTTCAGTGAAAGCACCAGAGTCCTCCTTCACAATTCTCCCTCCGGCCCGAGCTGTAAAGGCCCATGAGCTTCTCACATGTCGGACGACCGACCCATCTGTGTAGATGACCGCGTCACTGTCTAGCGAATTCTCGAAAATCAACGCTTGTACTTCAGCCTCAACAGCAGCCGGATTTTCTTGTCTGCATTTTCTATCTAGTTGGATGCAAACTGAAAAGGATGTGCAGAAGTCTGTTGGCACTTGCACCCACTCCTCGCCAGGTTCTAAGTCCTCAAGTGAACACACCTGTTGAAGAATGTCTTCGGCTTGACCCATCCACGACCGTCCTCTTTTTAACCTGCTGCCCTTCACCTTCCTAATTTCACTATGCAGTGGATGTTGTGTGTTTGCGTTAATTCTGAGGTAGGCGCGTGCCCTGCAAACTTGTATTCTCTCTTCAATGGTTGGAAAATCAAGAAGGTAGCGCATCGCCCTGCATGCTGTATCTCTTGTACATCCAAGAATAATGCGCATAGCTTCATTCTGTATCCTTTCCATCCTTTCTATCTGCTTATCGCTGAGAGTCAGGATTGCCATTGCATACTCCAAAACAGACATGACCAGACCCTCGTACAGAAGACATAGATGGCGCTGCTCACAGTTTGCTGCCGCCATCACCCGCATCGCTGCTGCGGTTGTCAGGTGAAGGTAAGAATTGCCTAGTTAATCACCAACAGCATTGTCATACCGGGGTTGATTACAACGTCGTGTAAAGGACATGCAAATTTTTAAAAGATCAACTGCCATTGCCTCTGGATATTTCCTTTTTTAACACCGCATAGAACATTCTTTGTTTGGCCTGTTGATAGTAATGAAACGTTCGATCCACAAAATCTCCTTGCCTCTGAATGTCATTAGTATACTTTCAATAGATAAAACTGATAGATTCGAACCATGGTCTCCGAGGCGAGACCTACGTCACAGCCCAACAGCCATCCACGCCCCGACCAGCTTGTATTTGCAAACAATTACACAACCTCCAATAACCGTTACTCATCCTCTTGAACGATCACCGACGCCCCAGGATATGAGCTATAAGCAGATACACACCCTTGAGCAGGATTTGAACCTATGGCCCCATGACGTGGGCCATAAGAAGATAAACACTCTTTATACAGTCATATTACCCCCCCCCCCCCACCCACCCCTTTGGACAACAATCAACTTCAAATTAATATCCTATTTGTGGCTGACTCAGTCACAGGATTATTAATCTGAGCCAGACGATGTACTTAATATAACTTATCTTCTGCGGCTGAGCGGGGTAGGGGTAATAGAAGAATAGAAATGGAATATCCTTTAGCAGGATTTGATCCTAGGGCCCCAGACGGTAAATACCGATGTCGCAGCCTCTCAGCCACCTACGCGCAGACCAGTTGCTCATGTTAGTTAGTTAGTTAGTTAGTCGTAGTTCCAACCTCATAGCAACGGGTTGTCCCCATTATGCTCCGTTCCTGTGCCAGTATTTACCAACAATCACAGCTCTCTCTCTCTCTCTCTCTCTCTCTCTCTCTCTCTCTCTCTCTCTCTCTCTCACACACACACACACACACACACACACACACACACACACACTTACTCCACCCGTTGCACCGACAAACCATCTCATCATCAAACCGGTCGCCTAGAATCGATGACACCCTGTTTGCGGATCGTCATTAAGTCATGTTTTTATTCAGGGCAGCCAATCTCCAGTTTGCCGTTGTCAGGGTTCTGTTGACACACGTGATGATAGAAGGGGCGGTAACTACCAGCTTGCTAACAAACATGTCCCAACAAGGCAAATGATACGAGCGACTTCGCCGAAACATCAGACATTTTGATGTCAGTGTTGGTATTTCTGTTGTGTTAGCGTTGGGCTGGTATTTATTTAACGAAGCGACCTTTGTTTTCAGTTAACTGTTAAGTGCCGTGCTGTGATCCTATTTTTTGCCTTTATACTCTACTGCCTGTGAAATACACGAATAAAGAATGGGTGTGACAGTTCACGCAGTGCTGCTGTCTCGCATTCACCGGCATGGATGTTTAACGTAGTGTGTGATTAGACACGTAGGATAAGAGAAATATGGAATTGATTGGATTGCTCCTCGGCCTTTTGGCTAAGATCAAAGTGTAGACATCTGCACTTTGATCTTGCCAGGGCCACCAGCAGAGGCGGTCATCCACATGACACGCAGGGACGCGGAACTTACTTATGGGACAGCTCTGGCCACCGGGGAACAATATATATATATATATATATATATATATATATATATATATATATATATATATATATATATATATATATATATATATATATATATATATATATATATATATATATATATATATATATATATATATATATATATTATTTAAAAACATGGATGGTTAACTGGCTGAAAAATATTCTGGAAGAGGTTAAGGTGTAAGGAGGCTAAAGACAAGGAGGATCGATTTCATTACACCAAGTTCCATCGCTTATGAATCAGTCTCGCCGTGCGGCGAAGACTCTCCGTCTTCGAAACAGTCAGCGATCCTACTACGTTAGCCTGGACCCCGAAGGGACCTGTTCCCTAGGTGTTAGTCAGTGGTTCTCAACCTATTTTGGCCGATGCCCCACTTCACCATATGTTGAGAATGTCATTCCTCCCCTTTCTTCTTATTTCCTCCCTATAAATTCCCCCTCCCCCGACCCTGCTCCTACACAGTATACGTAAAAATGGAAGCTTACTTTAATAACACAAACTAGAGCAAGTTTAGACGTCTACATAAAACGTGATTTGTGGGTCTACTTACGTTATAAGACGAATATCAGAAGGGCGAGGAGTACAGAACCGTAAAGTATGAAGGGACAAACAATATCAAGTAATCGGTTCTTGTTTTAACGCGATCTTGAAATAATTTTCATTCCCCCCTGGAATCTCTAATATTCCCCCCTAGGGGAGAATTCCCCACCGGTTGAGAACCACTGTGTTAGTAGGTCTTGGCCAGTATAGAACCTGGCCTTGGTGCCTTAGAAACACCTCTGCGTCCCTTTGACTATTTATGATTTCAATTTTACACTTAGTAGTACCTGACCCTCTCCCTCTTTTCCTCACTATCTTTAACCCCCATCTCTCTTTCCTTCTCTCTATCTCTCTCCTTCTCTATATCTATCGGTCTCTCTCTAATCTCTATCTATCCCTTCCACTCTTACCTCTCTGTACATCTCTTTCTATCTTTCCTTCTCTCTCTACCTCTCCTTCTCTCTCTATCGTACCCTCTCTCTCTATTATTCTCTCCCCATCTCTCTTTTTATATCTCCCTCTATCTCTCTATATCTTTCCATTTATCTCTTTCTATTTCTATTTCCCTCTCTCTATGTGTGTGTGCGTGTGTGTGTGTGTGTGAATGTGTGTGTGTGTATATATATATATATATATATATATATATATATATATATATATATATATATATATATATATAGAGAGAGAGAGAGAGAGAGAGAGAGAGAGAGAGTACACGCATGAGTAAAAATAACCTTAATATATATATATATATATATATACAAACAGACACACATACACAACCCCAGATTCTATTATTTGTCTGGCAAAATCTTGACAGTCTAGATGGATATGTCTGGTCCAATCCAATGTCTTGGTTTCTGTTAGCATAATTGCACACATCCAAACCCGCGCGCACACACGCGCGCGCGCACACACACACACACACGCGCGCGCGCACACACGCACACACACACAATAATAGACGCTACCAACAGTCACACATTTGAACTCTTCCTGTTCTTCGCTCCTCTTTCGGGAAGAGTATGTTACACCTGGTCGTGCTCCTGCAAGGTTAGTGTATCCGACTCCGGCACGCATTTGTATGCGGTTTTTTACCTCTAGACAGATCCCGTCCAACTTAACATGCCTTATCTACTCGTGGGTATGGTTTCGTTCTTAACAATTTTGGCAGGACGGCGGCCTTACGGTCTACTCCGGGCGGTTTCCAATTGCCGTGCGAGTTTTAACAAGCAAAACTTGGACACGTGAACTCCTATTTGTCGCCCTTTCCGAGAAGGCTAGAAACCGATACACTACTCAAGAGAACAGGGTGCGTCTTATGTCAGTAGATACCACAGTTCTTGGGAAAGTTCCCAGCCCTATGTTGACATGAATCTGGTACCACACCAGCCTGAGACAGACAACCCAACATCTCAGCCACAGCTCCATCTATCTCTTTAATTGAGACTCAACCAAGAATACACAGGATAGTAAGCGGGCACCCTACCTTCCAACCACGTAGACTTCACAGTGGTTTGTTTTGTGAACATCAACAGATGCTGTCTCCTTGTAACCCAGCAGAAGTGAACAGAAAACACGCACAAAGTGCTGACGAAACCCACAAGAGTTTGGCAAGAGACAGACAAAGAGCAGAGAAAAGCACTCCAGTTGCTCCCCGACAGAAGGCAAAAAAAGCACTTGTTTCGTCCTCTACACGGAAGGGAAAAGCCCTCGATTTGTCCTCGGGACGAAAACCCTTAGAGCAAGCCGAGCTTGGGCACAAGTGGATCTAGACCCATCCTGAATGGCGCTCGTGACTTGACCCGTCTCGTGCCGGTCACGTGTGTCAACAGTCACGTGACTAAAGTATTCCCCCTGTCAACACCCTCTCCATAGTTTCTGTTTCCAGAACTTTCCTCCTCCCACAAAGAGGCTTTTAATTTCTTAATTAAAAGGACCAGGATTCATTTGGCGTAGGGGATGAAAACGGGTTCCGTGAGCATTTCAATAATCCGGCACAGTGATATTACTTCTTTGCTCTTAGTTGTTACCGGAACGCCACCTCAAGTGGTTGGGAGAAAAGGGGTTAAGAGAGAGAGAGAGAGAGAGAGAGAGAGAGAGAGAGAGAGAGAGAGAGAGAGAGAGAGAGAGAGAGAGAGAGAGAGAGCTGGGGGGGGGAGGAGCAGAATTTGATTAATGTTTTTAGTGGTTCTGTTTAAACTTGTAATTTCATTTGGGGGTGTCGATGGAGTGTCCCAGCTCTTCCGTTGCAAATTATGTGAACGATTCCAATTGAGGACAGCTGCAGTTAGTATGACGCGACGAGGTCAAAGTTGCAAGGTGTCAGAGTAGTGATCACGAACAACGAGGACAACAACAACAACAACAACAACAACAACAACAACAACAACAACAACAACAACAACAACAACAACAACAACAACGAGGACGACAACAACAACGACGACGACGACGACGACAACAACAACGACGACGACAACAACAACAACAACGACGACGACGACGACGGCGACAACAACAACAACAACAACAACAACAACGACGACAACAACAACAACAACAACAACAACAACAACAACAACAACAACGACGACGACGACGACGACGACGACAACAACAACAGATCAACAACGACAACAACAGCAACAACAACGATGACAGCAGCAACAACGACAACAACAACAACAACAAGAACGACGACGACGACGACGACGACAACAACAACAACAACAACAACAACATCAACAACGACGACAACAACAACAAGATCAACAACGACAACAACAGCAACAACAACGATGACAGCAGCAACAACGACAACAACAATAACAACAACAACAACAATAACAACAATAACAACAACAAGTGCATTACAAACGCATGGTAAGTGTCCTTAAATCATTACAACAGGACTTATAACGCAAACATTTGACATGGCAGTTATAATTAGCTAACGCTTGTATACATTCATTAGATTGGAGCATGATGAGTATACCAGGATGTTCTAAAGAGGCAGGCAGTCTGTACTCAAACAGTTTCTGGAAAGCTTGCACTTGCATGCATAAGGATTGGTGGTGTCTTTGACTCATTGTGAACGATGTTTTCCACAACTGAGCTGCGGAGAGCGCTAAGCTTGTTTTGTTTAGTAGGAAATAAGGACTGTTAGGTAGTGTAATATCAGAAGTTACAGACCTAACCATTTTTGTTTACTGTTGTTATATATTGCTGCAGCCGTTGCGTCAGTTATCTATTATTGTTTTGTATAATTTTATACTAGGCTTTGAGACTTGTAATTGTTTAAGAGTTGAGTTGAGTTTAGGACCGACATCACAGCACTCGGAACATTCTCATTCGTGCTCCGTCATCATTTTCAACAGTCGGCGAAGAGTCCTAATACTAATGGTTGTAATATGTTTGGTCGTTTTCTATGTCTTGCACTACATATGAATAAAGGCGAAGAAGAAGAAGAAGAAGAAGAAGAAGAAGAAGAAGAAGAAGAAGAAGAAGAAGAAGAAGAAGAAGAAGAAGAAGAAGAAGAAGAAGAAGAAGAAGAAGAAGAAGAAGAAGAAGAAGAACTAAGAGCACGAGGAATAGGAACCTAAAAACTATCCGTAGGAACTGACTAATCGGACCATAATCGGACCACTTCTCAGATTCCGTGATAATTATTCTCTCTCTCTCTCTCTCTCTCTCTCTCTCTCTCTCTCTCTCTCTCTCTCTCTCTCTCTCTCTCTCCTCTCTCTCCCCCCCCCCCCCCCCCCCCCCCCCCCCGCCGACAAAGATTTGGGCTGAAATGTGCGCAGGTATCCGTTAGCGTGAGAGGGAAACAACAGACTGTTTACAGCACGCCAGGCAACTCATGCTTAGAGAGCCTCTACACCAGAGGTTCCCAAACCATGGCCCGCGGGCCACTTGTGTCCCGCCAGCTGTCAGAAAGTGGCACGCGAGACCCATTTATTTATTATAATTTATTTTAGTCATTTCAAAACTGCACTTGGAGCGCCCTGTCAACGTGCGATAATTTACTCTGTTCGTGGTTGTTATGCTCAGATATTATCGAATCCACCTGTTCAGTTCGCAACGAAAAGTTATGAAGTTCCCATATCCCAGCCTTGTCGACCAATCAGAGTGCGCAAGGCACCATGTTGTTGTCTGTTACAACTGTTCAGCAGAGTCGGCAGTATTATGTTGAAATTATATGTTTTCAAATAAAAATTTACTGTTAAAGCCTATAAACATGAATGTGGAAAATCTAAAATCAAACAATGGTAAAAAGCGAAAATGTGAAGACGTTGCTTGTTGTGAATTCAACGAAGATTGGGCTCATAACTTTATGTTTATGCCTAGCCGTAGTGGTAAACCAGTTTGTTTAACTGTGGATTTTGTGTTTCTGTTGCAAAATAATTTAATTTGGAACGACACTTCACGACCGCACATTCAGACATAAATGCTCAATATCCGATCAATGCGGAGTTAAGAAAAGATTTCATAGAGAAAGTTCTCTGACCAGACAGCAGTCAGTTTTCACCAAGGCTAACGAACAGAGAAATAGTGCTGTTGTTGTGTCGTACAAAGCTGCCTGCTTCACCTTCAGCTGATCAAATTATTTCATTCTGGCGACTATTGCCCGTGGAACAATTTGAAAACTTGCGTTAATTCACCCAGAGATACATTTGTTCTATTGGTTCGAAAAACAAGCAACGTTCCAGACTCACCGATAGTATTCTAGCTGCGCTTATGACTTTGGGCACGACCGATTTGTGCCCAGACTTTGATAAACTGGCATCTGAACTTAAGCAACTGGTTATGAAGAATAGTTACAACTGTAAATTAATTACATTAATAGCGATTTTCGAAATTGATTTAAAATTTATTGTTAAATGAGCTTTTGTTTTTAAACCAAAAAATGACCTCAGTGTAGTACTGACACTGACTTCATTTAAGGTTCTATAAGTTTGTTGACGAAAATTAAGAAAGGTAAGAATGATATTGCGCGACTTTTATTATTTTATAATGTTGTGGCCCGCTTAACTACCGAAAATAGTAGATATGGCCCTCTGCTCGAAAAGCTTGGGAACCACTGCTCTACACCACCAGCTTAGAAATTGTTGTCGACACAATGGCAGCCAGCACCGTGCCTCTACAGCTTGCTAAATTATCGAGGACAGACCCAGGGTTTTCGTGTATCACTGTTGTTTTTGTGGTAAATTCTTTTTATGAATCACGTGTGAGGGGCTAAAAAAAAGGTTTCCCTAGTGTAAATATATTTCCGAAATCCTGGATGTAAATATGCGGTCTAAACGTCGTAACAAAGGCGAGGATACAATGAT
>JACEFZ010012804.1:87500-150000 GCA_014155875.1 Cepaea nemoralis
AAAATAATGTCAAAAGTGTAAACATGTTTATATATTTCATCCTTCTTTGAAATGTATATCACCTTAATTTTTGAAATGCACACCACGTTCTGTTCTTAATGAATATCACATAATGTTTTGAAATGTATATCACCTTATCAACAGTAGTCGTTCGGATAATCAGAATAATCCCATTACCGTCTGTTCACCATGTTATATCCCTCTCCCTTCTCTCTTTTCCTCATGTTTGTCTCACATTATGGGCTCTAGAATTGCGTTTGAATTAATTATCCGTCTTTACAATACGTTTTTGATTGATTAAAAACTCCACATTGTTTCAAAAATTATATTCCTTTATATTTTCATCTGTATTTTGAACAAATAAGAAAAACTGAATATTTAGATGTCGAGAAAAACTGAACATTTAGATGACAAGAAAAACTGAACATGTGGATGTGGAATAAAAGAATACTGAACATTCATGTCAAGACATACTGAACACTTAGATGTATTAAACGTTACATTGTTTAAACTCCCATATCTAGCGCAGATTTAAAGTTGAAGCTCGCGCCGTTTCATTAAAATCATCCCATTCCGAAAACCCGATAGTGAGTCTTTCATTCATCGTGTGCCATGTCGATAAGCGTGGGCCGTCATGTTTCACCATCTAACACGATCACCAGAGTGTGTCTTCGAGTGTCACGCGATCACCAGAGTGTGTCTTCGAGTGTCACGCGATCACCAGGGTGTTTCTTAGAGTGTCACATGATCACCAAGGTGTTATCAGAGTGTCACATGATCACCAGGTGTTCTCAGAGTGTCAAGCGATCACCAGGGTGTTCTCAGAGTGTCACACGACCATTAGCTTGTTCTCAGAGTGTCACACGACCATCAGCTTGTTCTCAGAGTGTCACACCATCACTAGGGTGTGTCTCAAAGTGTGACACGATCATCAGAGTGTGACACGATCACCAGAGTGTGTCTAAAAGTATCACGCACCATCACCAGAGGGTGTCTTAGAGTTTCACAGGATAACTTGAGTGTGTCTTAGAGTATCGCACGGTCACCAGAGTGTGTCTTAGAGTGTCACACATTCACCAGAGCGTATCTTAGAGTATCACACGGTCACCAGAGTGTGTCTTAGAGTGTCACACAATCACCAGAGCGTATCTTAGATTGTCACACGATCACCAGAGTGTGTATTAAAGTGGCATAATATCACCAGAGTGTGTCTACCAGTGTCACACGGTCACCAGAGTGTGTTTTAGGATGCTACAAGATCATCAGGCTGTGTTTTAGAGTGTCACACGATCACTATGGTTGTCACACAACATCTTGGAATGTCGATCGATGACAAAATGTCGCGCCGAATGTCTACCACAAAGCCGGCAATTCTTTAATGTGTTGTTGATCAAGGAAAAACTGTCGCGCCATACGTCGGCTGGCGGAAGCCATCCTTTGAAGTTGTAGACGGATTGTCTGGGTAAAAGTCGGCAGGATCTTTTGTTGTGGGAACAAGAATTCTCTAGATCACAGGCCGGCAAGACTTGTTGAAGTGCCGGGACAGGTCCCCAGATGAAAGCGGAATAGACGGCGGGTTGTTTCCACCCAGTCTAAATAGGAGAGAGAAAAATAGATTCTAGACTGTCTAGTGTCTTGAAAGTTTTGTGACGTCACTCAGGCCCAGTATTAAATCAGTTGAGGTAAACAACTTTGGGGTTAGTCGACCAAAAGTTGTGAAGCGCTACGGACGTGTGCAATATTCTTAGTTTGTTTCTTGAGAGAGACTATAGTGTCTAATGTTGATTTGCATAGGCGGACATTTAACCATTGTGTTATTCAATATTTTCAAACCGGAATGCATATATGGTAATTAAGTAAATAAACCTACATTAGATTATTCTTAGGAATCGAGTGTAGTAATGTACGTTGATAGAACGTATTATAAGAGCGTCGGAACAGTAGCCTATCGCGTAGCTTAAACTATCTGGTGTGGGATATAATTTAACTCAGTGAGTTAAGGGCAATGTAGTGGGATGATATTTAGGGAGATTGAGGATGGTTGGGGGGGGGGGGGGAATGAAGGAAATGTCAAATGGTAGGATCTTCCAGTAGGGCATCTGCTGGGTGGGTTTCTGCCCTTTTCCTTTAGTCTTTCCTTGTCTTATCATGACTCAGACTGATGTGATGAGCTCCTCGGCCTTATGACAGAGTTTGGTTTTCTGTTATATTTCTGAGTGCGGCCGGTGGACTACACTCACCTAATAAAAGTTGGAATCGGGTTGCTCTCACCAGGTGTGTTCTCTCTTCAACAGGTTCCACCATAGTTATCACCAGCTGGAAGAAAAGTCATGGCTAGAGTATTGAAGGCAGAGTTTACTGAGAGGGTTTTGCACTGGGCCCATAACCCAGAGGGTCTGCAGGAACCTGGCCCCTGCTGAGCAGGAAACGATGATAATGTAAGATTGTTTCCTAGGTGATAGGTTACATCCCATTAAAATCAAGACACTGACAATAACACCTGTACCAGGAACATTAGTAGATCTAGATTCCTGGAAACTTAACAGTATGTGTTACAATTGGTGAATTCCAATCATTACCGATTAACTGTGTGTGTTACATTTTGGGAATTCCTATGAACAGTAAAATACTAACATTGGGGTGTTTTTTCCCCAAAGTGACAGTAACATTAATTTTAGGATTCTTTGATCACAGAACTTTTATGAAAGAGTATTTACACTGTGTGTGTTAGACTGATGATCAATATTGGACTGTTTCCACTATTGATGACCAAGCATCTGGACTGTTCAAGAGCTATCGGAGGAAGTCGACACTTGGCCTGAGAGACACATCATTTGGGTGAGGTTTTCTGTCCCTCATATATGGTGCTGTTGTGTGGCCAGTACAGTGAGGAAACAGACTTTGCCCCTGAGCTATTCGATCTGACTCTACATACACGCTAGATTATACGACAGACATTCTACACATACACTTTGCACACACCTGACACTTTCCTTTATTAAATTGTTTTTGTCAGTTTTTTCAAAAGCTAGTGTTGTGTGAGTATGTTTTGGAAAAGAATGAGAGGGGGCATGGTCCATTGGTAAGAGAGAGAGAGAGAGAGAGAGAGAGAGAGAGAGAGAGAGAGAGAGAGAGAGAGGAGAGAGAGAGAGAGAGAGAGAGAGAGAGAGAGAGAGAGAGAGAGAGAGAGAGAGAGAGGGGGGATCCAGGTACTGACGGGGTGTTGTGGACAGAAAGCTGGGAGATTCTCAGGATAAGGATTTGGGGTTAAAAGGATGTCGGTGTTGATTCCCCTCACCCCAGGGACGACACTTATATAAAATACGACAATGGTGTGTCGTAGAGTGTCAAACGATCACCAGAGTGTGTTTTAGAGTGCCATACGACCACCACAATGTGTCTTTTAGTGTCATGCTAGATAATTTGGCTGATTCCGCCACACTAAAAAATGTGGTATGCCTTTGCAAGACGTTGCGATCAATCCCAAGTCCTCTTTTTTATTTCTGTGTGTGTGTGTGTGTGCGTGTGTGTGTGTGTGTGTGCGTGCGTGTGTGTTGTGTGTGTGTGTGTTGTGTGTGTGTGTGTGTGTGGCGCTCGCTCGCTTTGAACTCAAGAGTAGCCCAAATACATTATTTCTAGAAACACTAGGCTGAATTTTGCGTGTGAATTAGCTTTCCATATTACCAGTGTCCCTCGCCACCAGGTGAACCCACTCTGGCTTCAGAGATACTTTTAATTTACTTCCCCCAAGTCAAGGACGAGAAGTTCACATTTGAGTCCACCTGACAGGGGTAAAGGTTGACCCCCTACCCCAGCATACCGGATGTGTAAGAATGAGCGCTGTTTCCCATTCCGTCATTCTGACCTCCGAAGTGAACATTTAAATGTAACTTAATGCCAGTGTAGAGGCTAAACCCCCTACCTCGCCATCAGAACACGGGAATTTTAAGTGTAGAAATATCGCATTCTGTTCTTCTGTTAATTTAAGCAGCCCAGGGTCTTCCCTGCGTTCCACCTCTCCCTTTGCCTTCAACTGTTTCCTGGATGATTATCACGAAAGGGTTGTCGTGGATTTTGAAGTGCCCAAAACAGGAAAGCGTTCTGGTTTCGCCCTGACAAAAGTGACATCACGTACGCCATCTTAGGAGATTGTGGGTATGTGTTTGTTGTGGCAACTGGAAAGACTGATTAGAAAAGAGCAAGGGGAAGACAGGGCGATAACTATCTGGATGACATGGTCACGTGGAATAATCGGAACAAGAACATAGACCGGACGCATGACTCTGACTAACTCATGAAATGTCGAACCATGAGCTCCCAGGTCTGACGGTACATAATGATGATGTTGATGATGATGATGATGATGATGATGATGATGATGATGATGATGATGATTGTTGTGGAACCCTGTCTATTCAAGGGGTTCACTCTTGCTCGACTGGTGATGACTTGGTTCCCGCCCGAGAGCAAGCACGCATTCCTGACATGATCGTGGGCTCTGGAAGCGGTGAGTGCAACAAGTAGTTGCGGATTATTTGCCGCCATCATGGGGAATTGATGTGACTATTTGTCAGTCTTCTAGCGTGGAACCTTCGAGTCCTTGGCGGACTTCATCACAGTGGAAACGTTGGACGATTCTCTCTTAGTTTTCCAGCCTAGTGATTGTTCATGATGCTCCACAATGAGAAGGAGAGAGGGGTTGGTCAGCATGACAACCACCCCCCCCCCCTCCAAAAAAAAAAAGCCTACATTTGCCAGAAATTGCAAAAATTTACCACAAAGACTTTAAATTTACTCAATAGGTGCTACATTTACTCCTCGAGAGGTGCTAAGTTTACTCGAAAGGTGAGTTTAACCGAAAGGTGCTAAATTTACTCGAAAAGTGCTACTTATACTCAAAACGTGCACAATTTACCAGGAAAAAAAGATTCATTTCTGAGAATGATGATAATTTGGCAACAGTATAAGGCTAGTCTTCCGAGACAAGCAGAATTTTCTAAATAAACAAAGCTTAAAGTCTACAAAGCAGTTGTATTTTCCACACTGCTATATGCTTGTGAAACCTGGACTGTTTACCAGCGACACGCTAGGAATTTAAACCACTTCCACACAATCTGCCTAAGGAAGCTACTGAAGATTAAATGGCAAAACAAGATCTCAGACACTGAAGTCCTAGAAAGAGCGTCCATGCCCAGTATCCACACTCTACTAATGAGCGTCCATGCCCAGTATCCACACTCTACTAATGAAGAATCAGATTCGCTGGGCTGGTCACTTGACTCACATGCCAGATCACAGGCTACCCAAACGAATTTTTTACGGTGAGTTGCGTTGTGGTAAATGCTCTCAAGGCGGCCAGAGGAAACGCTTTAAAGACACTCTGAAAATCTCACTGAACACTTTTGGAATTCATGACACCTGGGAGACTGCAGCCAGAGACCGAAATTCGTGGCGTCCATCATTAAACAATGGTGCAGTCACGTGTGAGGCAACCGGGACTGCAAGAGCCGTGAAGAAAAGGCAGGACAGAAAAACCATTGCAGGAAATCCTCCTCCAGAAACGTCAAGCATTGTTTGTCCATATTGTCAAAGAACATTTCGAGCCAAAATAGGCCTTCTCAGCCATTTTAGAACTCATGGCTCCATACTTTCAACTCTACTGGATGAAATGAATGGTCATCATCATTCTTGATGGACAAGCAGTAATTTCTAAATGTGACCGCCGCGTCTATTGGACACCCTTGGATAAGGCCGAGAACTCATTGAATTTGCCTAGATTATTATTTTCGAAAGACTGTTGTGACAGTGAAGTTCTGCAAAAGATAAAACATTGAATAACGATGATTCCAACGAACGAAACCATAAAAAGAGCATTAGACATCATTATCACTTTCCGATGTCACCCATCACTCAAACAAATCTCGGATACCACTGTATCTCGAATCACGAATTCCCATCCCTCGTATTCTCAACCTGGCTGCATCAATTCCCTTATTTCCGATGTCTTCACCACACGCCACGCATAAGTACAGCTGTTTTCTCGTACATTACATTCGGGAATTCTAATCCAGATAAACCATTTTGGCAGAAACTTCGAGAAATCTCAATATGAAAACACGCCAAGCTGGCATTTTCCTGGCTTCTTGATATTCTCTGCCGGCGGTGAGGCGATGCGATCTTGTTAATTAATTCTACAACATTCCTGGGTGGCGTTAATTCTGGTCTTTCCGCTGTGAACATCTTTTTTAGCTGAAGTTTCTTTTTCATGGTGTTAAGCTGGATTTAAACTACTTACCATATTTAAGAGTTGGATACATGCGTTAAAAATGTCGTGAGGTAATTAATATAAGATAGTCTTTAATATGTTGTTGTTGTTGTTCGTGTTGGCTTGTTGTTGCTTATACTGTATCATGAGCGCCTTGAATGCCTGGGAATACGTTACGCAACGAGCTCATTCAATTGCTAATATAGGAAAGGGTGGGAGTGGAGGTGGGGAAGGATGGTGCGGCTTGAGTAAAGAGCTCCTTAAAATTGCGGGGAAGGCGGATGGGGCTTGACTATGATCTCCTTCAATTTAGAGGCAGGGGTGCGCGCTTGACTCGTGAACTCCTCATATGCTTAAGGAGCTGAAGGGAACTTTATCAGTGAACTCACTCAATGGCTTGGGAACTACTGAATTATTAACTCCTTTAATAAATGGGTGAACCTTGAGTCATAAGCCCTTTCAATGACTGGGGAAAACTTGAGTCACTAGCTCCCTCAATGACTGGAAACATTTGAATCGTTAGCTCCTTCAATGACTGGAAACTCTTAACCATTAGCTCCTTCAAATGCTTGGTAACTATGAATCATTAGCTCCTTTAAATGCTTGGGAACTTTTAACCATTAGCTACTTAAATGCCTGGGGGAACTTTGAATCATTACCTCCGTCAATGACTGGGAGATCCCTGAAGCCACGAGAGCGTTGAATGTATGAAGTCTAAACCTACTCACATACCGCCAAAAACACATTAATTAAATACATATAATTTTTACGATGATGATGGTCAATGTGTCTGCATTTATTTCCACGGAACACTTTGGGCCTAATGCTATCTTTGTGTATCTTAGAACTGAAAGAGAAATCTATAAGGCCAGGAAATCAGGAAGATAAATGCGTTTACTGTACTGATTCGCACTCCGTGAAGGGGATGGAATAGTATTAGATAAGACCGAATACAACATACAACGAGAAGAAATCACAGATTCATTACGTCACTTTGACACAATGTCGTCGGAATGATAACGAAACAAGTTTTATTTGGAGCATTAATAACGAAACAAGCAGTATTAGGAGCATTGCCAGTTCTGAGGACACTACTTTCTGAACTTAGCAGTCAGCGTAAGATCACCATACAGTGGATACCATCCCACTGTGGAGTCCCCGGAAACGACAGAGCTGATCGATTGGCTAAGGAAGGAGCAAAAGAAGAACAACGTGATGTGCCTATTACATACCACCAAAAGAAAAGAATGATCAAATCAATCAGAAAGCCTCCAAACCTTACTCAAGACGACTATCACGATATGGACAGATCAGAACAGGTCATTCTTCTGCGCCTCAGAACAGGACACAATAGATTACGCAACCACTTGTATACAAATTTCAACATTGGTGACTCAGCCATGTGCACATGTGGTTTGGCGTCGCAGACAGCAGAGCACAAACTCCAGGATTGCCCAAACTACAACATATCCAGGCGAACCTTCTGGCCTAGAGAGACAACAGTGGAAGATAAACTCTATGGATCGCTGAATGAACTAAAAAAGACTGTTAGATTCATACAAGAGACGACATTGCAGTTGTAGACATGTTTCAAGCGAACGAAAGAAGAAGAAGAAGGAGCATTGATAACGAAAGAAGGATTATTCGGAGCATTGATAACGAAGCAATATTCGGTGCTCACACAACCTTCTTTTTCCTCCCGCATATCCTTTACCGGACATCGCTGTCAACACCAACATTTTACCGCTGTCGTTGATTTCTTGGCAAGATTACTCTCAGTAGTTTGCCACTGCTTTCTGAGCGGCCGGCTAACTTATCCCGTAAGTTCCCAACGCGGCGAGAACCGCTTCCAATTCTCGCGCGCTGCGTTTCCCTACGTGGATAAACGGGATTACGGAGAAAGTCGTTTAACACCTAGGCCAGGGAGATACACACAAGCTTCCGCACAGAAATTAGTTAGTTAGTCGTGGTTCCAACTTCACGGCACAGGTTCACTCCATTATGCTACGTTCCTGTGAAAGTGAATATCACATAAAATTCTCCTCACTACCCCATGTGAAAAGTGGAACAGACATGAGTCTCGATATAAACATGCATTTAGGCACACAAGGATATAGACAGACAGACATAATAACTGACAGAGATATAACAGTCAGAGATACAGACATAAATATAGATAGACAGAGAGAATAGACAGACCTATAGATAGGCAGATATTCAGACAGAGATATAGACAGTCAAAGATTGAGACAAGTATACATACAAATATGTGTGTGTGGGTGGGTGGGTGGGTGGGTGCGTGTGTGTGTGTGTGGGGGGGGGGGGCTGAAAAATAGACAGGAAAATAGATGAGCAGAGAGGCAGATATAAGCCAACGAGCAAAGGAAAACGCATTAAAGTCTATCATTTATATTTTTGTTTAAATTTTGGGAAATGTTTAAAGCGAAAGAAATTAATAAGAAAAGAAACAGATAGAAAGAAAACTCAGCATGACTAAATAAACTCTCCGAACCTGTCCATGCATGAGAACAGACCTGGCACTAACACTCAATCCACTATTGACCGTGTGCCCAATGTCCAATGACCAATGTCCAGCGGGACTGGTGCCCGTACAGTAGACGTCCTTGTCAACTTTGACTGGTCAGTCCCAGAGGGGCAGGGGTACTGCCCGTGGAAGCATACCGCAATCACTTGATGAAGAACATGGTAAATGCGATGAAACGTTTTTCACAATATCTCCCCGGAGATGAGTAGCGCTAAGGGCAATAATCGAGGTTAATGCTTCCGGGGCGGTGTCTCACATCACGGACATGCGTGGTCAATATGTAGTTACAGCCGCTGCTGGAGGGGAGTCGCGCAAGCGTAGTGGCTAGACGCTCGGTAGCGTAGTGACTAGACGCTCGGTAGTGTATGGCTAGAGGCTCGGTAGTGTAGTGACTAGTTGCTTGGTAGTGTAATGGCTAGAGGCTCGGTAGTGTAGTGACTAGACGCTTGGTAGTGTAGTGACTAGACGCTTGGTAGTGTAGTGACTAGACGCTTGGTAGTGTAGTGGCTAGACGCTTGGTAGTGTAGTGACTAGACGCTTGGTAGTGTAGTGACTAGACGCTTGGTAGTGTAGTGGCTAGACGCTTGGTAGTGTAGTGGCTAGACGCTCGGTAGTGTAGTGGCTAGAGGCTCGGTAGTGTAGTGACTAGACACTTGGTAGTGTAATGGCTAGAGGCTCGGTAGTGTAGTGACTAGACGCTCGGTAGTGTAGTGACTAGACGCTTGGTAGTGTAGTGGCTAGACGCTTGGTAGTGTAATGGCTAGAGGCTCGGTAGTGTAGTGACTAGACGCTTGGTAGCGTAGTGACTAGACGCTTGGTAGTGTAATGGCTAGAGGCTCGGTAGTGTAGTGACTAGACGCTTGGTAGTGTAGTGGCTAGACGCTTGATAGTGTAATGGCTAGAGGCTCGGTAGTATAGTGGCTAGACGCTCGGTAGCGTAGTGACTAGACGCTTTACAGCGTAGTGACCAGACGCTTGGTAGTGTAGTGGCTAAAAGCTCGGTAGTGTAGTGGCTAGAAGTTCGGCAGTGCATGTGGCTAGAGGCTCGACAGTGTAGTGGCTACAGGTTCGGTAGTGTAGTGGCTAGAGGCTCGGCAGTGTAGTGGCTAGATGCTTGGTAGTGTAGTGGCTAAAAGCTCGGTAGTGTAGTGGCTAGATGCTCAGCAGTGTAGTGGCTAGATGCTTGGTAGTGTAGTGGCTAGATGATCGATAGTGTAGTGACTAGATGCTTGGTAGTGTAGTGGCTAGATGCTCGGCAGTGTAGTGGCTAGATGCTTGGTAGTGTAGTGGCTAGATGCTTGGTAGTGTAGTGGCTAAAAGCTCGGTAGTGTAGTGGCTAGAAGTTCAGTAGTGCAGTGGCTAGAGGCTCGGCAGTGTAGTGGCTAGATGCTTGGTAGTGTAGTGGCTAAAAGCTCGGTAGTGTAGTGGCTAGAGGCTCGGCAGTGTATTGGCTATAGGTTCGGTAGTGTAGTGGCTAGAGGCTCGGCAATGTAGTGGCTAGAGGTTCGGTAGTGTAGTGGCTAGAGGCTCGACAATGTAGTTGCTAGGTCAAACACGCCAAACGCAACCCAAATTATACTTTTTTTTAATGTGAGAAATGGGTGTAAATGATTATTTGGTTGCGTCTGGCGTGTGCAGTGTGGTTTAGTGGTTATATACCCGCGTCACACGCCAGTGATCCGGGGTCCAGTCAAGGATATGCACTACTGATGAGCTCAAACGAACGCGAAACTCGAGTCTAGTGCTTTCATATTAACGTGGACAGGGTCTTAGATTGGTTGTATTGTTGGTGTTGGTGTTGTTGCTGGTGATGATGTTAGTTTTGTTGTTGATGTCGATTGTGCTGTTGTTGTTGGTGTTGGCGATGATGTTGTTGATGTTGGTGTTGTTGTGATGTTGTTGTTGTTGCTGATGTTCTTGTTAGTACTGTTGTTGTTGTTGTTACTTGTGTGTCTTCTTCTTCTTCTTCTTCTTCTTCTTCTTCTTCTTCTTCTTCTTCTTCTTCTTCTTCTTCTTCTTCTTCTTCTTCTTCTTCTCATCTTCTACACCTCTGCCTCCTACTCTTCATACTCCTAACCCTCCCCCCCCCCTTTTCGGCTTCGTCTTCACACTTTGAGACACCATTCTGAAAATACCCGAAGCAGCAGTCAACTTCAGCTTGTTTCCATCTCAATGCACTTTGCCCTCAAATGGAGCGGGTATACACCAAACTAATTTTAGTTGTTCTATTTATGATGGACACTCCTAGTGATATTTATCCACATCTTACCATTTCCTCAGTTACATTCATCACTATCTTCCAGCGTTAGTTAATCAAACGGGTGGTATGTACTTCAGTCGTTTGTTTCCCCTACAGTCTGATTATTGTAAACTTTTCTCTTGGGTTAGTCCGTGGTATTGTATTTTATGTATTTATGTTATTTTTGCTCGCTCGCTGTGAAATCAAGCGTAGTTCATACACAAAATTTATAGTAAAGATGGACTGAATTTTGCGTGCGGATTAGCTTTCCTTATTAACAGTGTCCCTCGCCGTCAGTCGAACCCACTCCGACTTCAGAGGTACTTGTAATTTACGTCCCCATGTCAAGGACGACAGGTCAACATTTTAGTCCAGCTGTCCGGTGTAGGGGATGAACCGCTAACCTCGGCATCAGCACAACGAATGTCTAAGAACACGCGCTCTTACCCATTCGGCCATGCTGACCTGCGAGTCTGTAGTCTGCTTCATCGTTCTGTTGCCCTGAATGCTCTGATTCCCACTTGGTTTTATGAACTAGCTGTCACTGAAATTTCTGAAATCCATCGCTAAAATACTAATCGATGTTTCACTTTCTACCATTTGTATTCTACACGTGTCAGTCAATACCCTTGAATTAGTTTCACCTTGATTAATGTGGCACGGGCCGTGCCAACAACCACAAGATTACTGTAGAAAGAGGGATAGACCGAGGAGAGAAAAAATAAAAAGAACCGCAGAGAAATAAAATTTTGTTTCGCACCTAATGCAAAAACCTAATCCCTTGGCACTTCAGCAAGGGACAGCTCTGTAAGGGGAGATGGGATCGTGTGGCCCGCAAATCAAATTATTCGAATACGAAGGCGACCCCAAAGTGGCAAAATAACCAATAACTGTTCGGATGCGGGATCGCTCACTCGAAACAGATTCGAATATTGAATTAGCGCGGGCTGAGTCAATACCAAAGTTTGGAAGTTGCAGCTGTGGTGACAATGTATTGTGCAACTGTAAGAATCTGACAGCAACGATACTTGGTTAAATGACCCGGTTTTGTGTTTCTTGCTCGTGTAGCTTGGTGGTTAAAGTGTTTGGTTGCCGAATAAGGATGCAGTTAATTGTGGTTTTTAACTGTTCGGCCGAGGTTAATATTTCCGTAGCTGTGTCGGATAAGTTTTCGTCTAGGAAAGATTTTAAAAAAAAGGACACATGGGACTCAAGTGGAAGTCGAGAATGGATATGTTTATATTTTAAAGGACACAGAGTGAGCAAGGCAGGCATGGTGAAAACTGTCTATGAACAACTGTAAGATGAAGGTCCACGTACAGATGAAACAGTGTATTTAAGGATGTCTCGGGATGGCTGTAATTGTGGTTTAAGCGAAGAGGGACTTAGGAGCACATGATGGGACCCTAGAAGATCTTTACATGAAAGATATCAGGCTCGTAGACTAAGCTCATGCTTAAGAACAGGAAGAGGGGGGTGGAACAGGGAGGCGATTCGGAAGAAGAAGAAGAAGAAGAAGAAGAAGAAGAAGAAGAAGAAGAAGAAGAAGAAGAAGAAGAAGAGGAAGAAGAAGAAGAAGAAGAAGAAGAAGAAGAAGAAGAAGAAGAAGAAGAAGAAGAAGAACAAGAACAAGAACAAGAAGAAGAAGAAGGGGGAGGAGGAGGAGTAAGATAGGGAGGATAAGGAAGAAGAAGAAACATATGATGATGAAGAAGGAGAAGAAGAAGAAGAAGATGAAGATGATGATGATGGTGATGATGATGAAGTAGAGAAGAGGAAAAAAGAAGAAGATTATGATCATGATAATGATTGAGGAGAAGACGGAGAAGAAGGTGGAAGAAGAAGAAGAAGAAGAAGAAGAAGAAGAAGAAGAAGAAGAAGAAGAAGAAGAAGAAGAAGAAGAAGAAGAAGAAGAAGAAGAAGAAGAAGAAGAAGAAGAAGAAGAAATGAAAGCTTGGTAAACTAATTAAACATCTCGATTAAACAACCGGGTCAAATATACATACTTACATTTATTCTTTAATTACCTTTAAATTAATTAACCGCGCTTCCTGGCCAAGAGGTTTTCGATATTGTTCGTAATCCCATATATACACGTGGGGAAAACAGCAGCTGCGAGTAACGGCAGTGGTTCGCTTCGCGCTGGTAACTTACGAGGGTATGTGAGCCGGTCATTCAGAAAGCAATGGCAGACTACTGAACAGTAAAACTTGCCTAGTACATCAACAGCAGCTGAAAAATGCCGGTGTTGACTGCAACGTCCTGTAAGGGATATGCAACATAAATAAAAGAAATAAAACAATGAACACAAATAATACACTAAAAAGTTAAAACAAAGAAGCGGATGTCCTGAGACAATTTCACGCTATGAATTAACCATGAACTCCATGTCAATCTCAGTTCACAAGTCAGCGGAACATAAAATATGCATCTGCGGAACAACCCAGCCCCAACAACCTCTGTCTGTCAAAGACAACATCTGCTGTGTGAAAATGTGCTTGCAGTACTAAAGACCCATTCATCAGGGACCGCTACTGGATGGTCAACAAGATACCCTTGTCCCTGGGAAAGGAGAACTGTCAGCTGATGTCCGAGTTGGTAGATCATTTATTTTCACTACACCCTACAATTTGGTGCCATAGTATTCCAGTGGCTAGTAACTTATTAACATGCTCGGCCGATTGTCTGGTGTTCGAATCTGCATTGAGTCAGGGATTTTCTTTTCAATGGATCCGTACTCTCACCTCAACCTACCCTACAATGGATACGTGGAAATGCTTTGGAAAGCAACAGCGACCGACTAAACATTTACCGCATCACCCATCGACTACTGATTATTCTTAACAATGTGACTGCAACTGGTAGCACTAGTTACTGGACTCTTCGCTGGTTGTTGATGTTGAGTACGAAGCATGTGTGGGGATGTCCCAAGTGCTGTATAATCGGCTGTTAACTGATTAAGTGCAATGCGATCATTAACTGTCTTAAGCCACTTCCCGTATCTGACAGTGACTTATATACAGTAGCTTTCCATATACAATGCCCTTTAATATATATATATATATATATATATATATATATATATATATATATATATATATATATATATATATATATATATATAATGTATGTATGTATGTATGTATGTATGTATGTAGGTAGGTAGGTAGGTAGGTAGGTAGGTAGGTAGGTATGTATGTTATTTATGCGATCGCGAACGGTCATCCGATTGAGATGAAATTTTCTACACGTCTTCTTCTCATTCCCGTGCAGCCAACTGTCATACTATGTTAGTGTACAAACAGTTATTTACTTAATATTATTTAATATTAATTTACATTATAATTTATATATAACGAGGGACATAACTTTTAATAGCATTGCTATATATGTAAAATTGTTGCATATTTCTCAAATGGACGGACCTTTTCGCAACAGTTATCTTCTATACCCTCCTCCCTCTCCCCCTCCTCATCCCCTCCTCCTCCTCCCCTCTCCTCCCCCTCCCTCTCCTCCCCTCCCTCTCCTCCTCCTCCTTCCTCCTCCTCCCCCTCATTTTTTTTCTTCTGCTGCTGCTGCTGCCGCCGCCGCTCCATTTACCCAAGTTAATTGTTGGGGGAATATGTAAAGATCTTTCAAGTGCTCTTTCTAATAACAGACAGACAGACAGACAGACAGACAGACAGACAGACAGACAGACAGACAGACAGACAGACAGACAGACAGACAGACAGACAGACAGACAGACAGACAGACTGACAGACAGACAGACAGACAGACAGACAGACAGTCGGAAACGGGAACTTATATGACTACTTATACGAATTAAATGAGATGCTCCCCACCAGGAGCTGGGCGAAGCCGGGCCGGGTCAGACAGACAGACAGACAGACAGAAAGACAGACAGACAGACAGACAGACAGACAGACCGACCGACCGACAGACAGACAGACAGACAGTCGGGAACGGGAACTTATATGACTACTTATATGAATTAAATGAGATGCTCCCCACCAGGGACTGGGCTGAGCCGGGCCGGGTTAGACAGACAGACAGACAAATAGACAGACAGACAGACAGATAGATAGTCGGGAACGGGAACGGGAGCTTATATGACTATTTATATGAATTAAATTAGATGCTCCCCACCAGGCACTGGGCGAAGCCGGGCCGGGTCAGCTAGTTGTATATATAATACAACATGTCTGCTTCCATCTGAACAACGTTTAAGTCATAACTGTGACACGCCCTGTTTCCCATTTTCCACCATCCATTTTTTTCGATCCACCCCGACACTGAATCTGTTAACTCAACTCAATTCAACTCTAAACCAGCTCAACTCCATTCACCTCTAACTCGACACAAAAGAACTCAACTCTAACTCAACTCAACTGTAATTCAAATCAAATACAACTTAACTCAACACTAGTTCATCTCACTCAACACTAACTCAGCTCAACTCTAACTCAACTCAACTCAATGTCTTTCAGAGGAGTCACTAGCAACCAGCCAACCAATCAAACCTCCACACATTCCCCTCACTGCAAAAATAATCCGTTCCCGCTGAAGATACAGACAAATCCATCATATTCTGGCAGTCTCCCCATTTGTTCCCCAATCCCTCTTCAACGCGGACCAAACGCCCTCAACACTTTCTTATTGACATGCCTGAGAAATAAATACGTGGTTTTGATCCGCATTCACGGAAGATAAGAAAAGAATAAGAGATTAGAAAGTGCACTTGGCAGCTGTTAACATATCAAAGCTATAGTGACCACATCAACCTCATCAAGTGCCATGCCGACTGGCGTAGACGTTCATGACTCTCCACAGATCTCGTTCTTAGGATTTCTGGATCAACTCTGCTGATGATATTCCTCTATGCTACCGTCTCAATCCATCCAGCATCATTTCTCTTGGTCTGCCTTCTCCAATACCGCAAAACAGGTTCTATATAGCACCTCAGCACTCTCTTTCTTACATTCAATGATAGTGACCTATTGCATAAGATATTCTTAATTTTATTAAATGCAGCCTTTGCCTGCCTTATTCTGGTCCTAATCTCTTTTGTGCATCTTCCATATGATGTTATAAGGGTCGTTCATTTGAAACCCGTTCCAATGGCTCTATTACAAAAGCATGAAAGAAACATTAACAGGTGTGGTAGAATTAAACAAAGCATTCATTATGAATGAACTATGCACCATGGGTTGATCAGAAGAAGTCACCAACATTTAAAGAAGAGATATGATTGGTTGGTTTCATAGCGTTATAAGTAGTCCGGAAGAGATATGATTGGTTGACGTAATAGCGTTATAAGTAGTACAGAACATTTGAAGAAGAGATATGATTGGTTGGTTTCATAGCGTTATAAGTAATACAGAACATCTGAAGAAGTGGTATGATTTGTTGGCTTCATAGCGTTATAAGTAGTGCTGAAAATTTGAAGCAGAGATATGATTGTTTGGTTTCATAGCGCTATTAGTAGTTCACAACATGTACAAAAGAGATATGATTGGTTGGTTTCATAGCGTTATAAATAGTACATAACATTTGAAGAAGAGATATGATTGGTTGATTTCATAGCGTTATAAGTAGTTCAGAACATTTGAACAAGAGATAAGATTGGTTGGTTTCATAGCGTTATAAGTAGTACAGAACATTTGAAGAAGAGATATGATTGGTAGGTTTTATAGCATTATGAGTAGTATAGAACATTTGAAAAAGTGATATGACGGGTTGGCTTCATAGCGTTATAGGCAGTACAGAACAATTGATGTTGTCATTATTGACATTCACAGGCGTACTATTTTCCTTCACAATCATCACCATCATATGTCATGCTGTTAAACATGAGTGGTCATAATTCAATGTCTCACACGATCACCATTCTAGGATATGTGTTCTTGTATCGATGATGCCACATTATCAAGCCATCCAAACATTTAACTCTCCACCGTCCCCTTGCTCTTTTCCTAGCAACCTTGCCAGTTGTCACTAAGTTTTCCAGTTTATTTATCTCCATATTTCTTTTGAAAACAATCTTGACTGTCAACTTCAAATTTCCCGAATCAATTTTCGGGTTTTATTTGTGTTTTGTAGAATTTGCTCGTTGGTTTTTATGTCTTTCCATGGTATTCTTTGCATTTTCCTCAAAAACCACATCTCCATTTCCATGAGAAGTTTTTCAGCTTCTCAGCTTATTGTCAATATTTCGTATGCTTATAGCAGTATAGGTTCTATATAGCACTTCAAGACTTTCTTTCTAACTGGAAATGACAGTTTTTTTTTTGGTTTTTTTTAAATGAGTCGGTGAGTTTTTATTTATTACACCATAATACTGTACCGAGCAATGCGTTTTCTTTAAAATACCCTTTTTTTTTTACACGCTTGATGCATATTTCGTATATGGTGCTCATATTTTTATATGCCAATCTGTACTCGAGGGGTGATTATCATCTTCATCATTAGCATCACCATCCACTTTTCCGTCGAGCGTCATGGGGAGGAATACTTGACGTTCCGGTGCCTGATGGGTGGCACGGAATAGTGTCATTCCGATTGATTGTACACTGTCGTTGATGTCGTTAATCCATGTTCTTTTCGGGCGTCCTCTGGCTCTCGTATCATACCTTCTTTAAATGTAGCGCCAATACTCGAGGGGTCAATATCACGTTGTCGCATTTACTTCCTAAGAATTTCTCGGTGCCCATAGTAGGTTAAGTCAAGAGAGACAGGCCAATTTGAAAAATCCGCATAAATGGGAATTCGAACCCATGACATAGACCGGCAGCCAAATGTGCTGGCTGCTGCGCTACCGCGGTTTCCATATATTATACGTACCTGTTCGATATTTGTATAATGGTACGAGCGCCGACCGTTAAGAAAGCAATGATAAACTACTATTGTAAATTTGCCTATAAAATCATACGCAGTCAATAAATGTTGGTGGTGATTGCGACGTTGTAAAAAAGGATATGCAACAAACTTTTAAGAAACTCAACGCTCCTCAAGTTAAAGTCGGACGCTACAGCCCATGAGCCACTGCAACCCCCACATACGTCCGTCCGTCCGTCCGTCCGCCAGTCAGTCAGTCAGTTAGTCAGTCGCTCAACCGCCTATCCTCCATGTTGGGAATCGGGGCCGACCTACGTAAATCCATATAAATGAAATGTCCCCTTGACACGCCTTAAGTCGCATCGGGCATATGGTGCTAAACCCATATTTGTATAGACCAATCGACACTCGGTGGATCATGAGGTCAGTATCATACCGGCCGCCTTTACGTCCCAAACATTTCTTGGTACTCATTTTAGGCGGCAGCTACAAGAGAGCAAGAACAAGTTTTAAAATCCGAACCCGCCGCGATACGGATCAAACCCATGTCCACCGAACCGGCAGGCTAGTGTCTAGCCACTACACCACTGCGCTTCCCACCCTGACATCATAACTGATCTAACTCCTACGAACTACGCGCAGTTTAACACCCAGCGGAAATCTAGCTGGTACACATACTGTAACTTCACACAGAAGACAGCCCAGCAGATACTACGACTGTCAGTAATTTGCAAAATTGCACAAATTAAACTGAACATGGCGAAAGTAACACACACACAAATCAATAAGAAACTGTCAGGAAAGAGAACTGTATTTAATCTAGAACTGCGGGGAAATTTGACACAAAATGGGAATTCCCTGGCTGTTTATAAATAATTAAAACTAGAAGAATGGTTCAACAAGTTTTATTGTCTGGAGATATTTTACACATGCCAAATAATAATAATATAAATAATAATAATAATAATAATAATAATAATAATAATAATAATTAAAAGACGGGAACATGCCAGAAACAAATGGACAATGGGAATCGGTTGACGTGGGTGATCTGCTCCTATTGTGTTAATTGTGTGATAATTTATACAGATACATGAAGACGGAAAAGACACTTATTCAAAAGGCGTTTATATGATCTGCCTACCTACTGAACGCCTGCCTGCCTAACTATAGTGCGTTCAAAATGTTTTCCCAACATATAACCATAACCATAAATAGGTGACCAACTGAGGGAAAATGATGAGATTTAGCATATAACCTTATCATTATGAACACCCATCAAACAATCAAATGTGTGTTCTGGAGATTGTACAGCATATCTCACTGTTTGTTTATATGCTGCATATAATTTGCGGGTCAGCGATGAAGTACGAGGGCGAGTCAATAAGTAAGTCACACAGTTCTGTGGGATGGCAGGTAAATGTAGTTGGTGTTTTCTACAGGTGTCATTAGGTGACAGCAACATCGAACTTTATATTCCCGTTCGTCAGGTGGCGCTAGGTGTCGCATGCGCATGCACAGCGTATAAATAAATGGCGACTGTACTTGCGGAGTGTACAACTAAAGAGCAACGTGCTGTTGTGCGTTTTTGTTTTTTGTTTTTGTGTGTGTGTGGGAAAAGGACTGCCTGCAAAGGACGTTCATAAGGAAATGCTTCCTGTTTATGTTGACAAATAGCTGGGTAGAAAATTTTCTCAAGAACGCTCTAAAATTGTTGATAAAATTCGATCTGGTCTTCCTGTTGAGATTGCAAAAGAAGCATCCGTGCAGCGGGTGAAGGCAATGATTAGAGGTAACAGGAGAGTAACGATAGACTCTGTAGCATCTCCAATAGGGTGCTCATATGGTTCAGCATATAGCATAATGCATGATCGATTGACATTTCGCGAATGACCCCGAAGTTGAATGTGAAGCGAAAAAGTGGTTTAGAAAACAGAGCACGCCGTTCTATGCAACCGTTTGGGGAGGATTGATAAAACGATGGGATAATTCCATCAATGTTGGTGGAAATTATGTTGAGAAATAAAGGGACAATGTATGTATAAAAATAAACTTGTTTCAAGGTATAATATTTAGTTATTTTTCTACAGCCATTTGTGACTTACTTATTGACTTCCTGTCGTGCATATTATGAAATGTGTTATACCTTCACATGGAAACATTAGTGTTCAATAATGCATATTCTCCGAGGTGTACGGGCATTTTCTTATGAAAAGCACGTCACATAGTGGAAAGGAAGTGTTCAGAGGTGATGTCAATAATTACTATACAACAAGTTAGTTAGCGTGAATTCAAAACATTTTCGCCAAAACATAAAAGAAATTGCGCCGCTTTCCATGATTTCAGATGCCTTTGGACCTATCAATGACATAATCATATGGTTCTCGCTCATCATCTGAGTGTTTGACAAATACTGGTTATACTGAGTAAATATAAGACGGCAGGAAAAATTTAACTGCGATGCAACATACCTGAAAAATAAAAATTGAACGTTACTAAGGGCAAACATTTACGAACGCACT
This sequence comes from Cepaea nemoralis, assembly GCA_014155875.1. Taxonomy (NCBI): domain Eukaryota; kingdom Metazoa; phylum Mollusca; class Gastropoda; order Stylommatophora; family Helicidae; genus Cepaea; species Cepaea nemoralis. Next base: position 107,909 of record JACEFZ010012804.1, read on the forward strand.
ATGTTGTTTGTCCATCAAGAATGATGATGACCATTCATTTCATCCAGTGACGTTGAAAGCATGGCGCCGTGAGTTCTAAGATGGCTGATAATGCCTATTTTGGCATGCTTGACGTTCCCGGAGGAGGATCTCCTGCAGTGGTTTTTCTGTCCAGCCTTTTCTTCACAGCTCTTGCAGTCCTGGTTGCTTCACAATTGACTGCATCCTTATGTAATGATGTACGCCACGAATTACAGTCTTTAGCAGCAGTATCCCAGGTGTCAAGATGAATTCCAAAAGCTTTCAGTGAGAGAAAGCGTGTCTTTAAAGCGTTTTATCTGGCCGCCTTGGAAGCGTTTACCACAACTCAGCTCGCGGTAAAAAAGAAAAAAATGTTTAGGGAGCCTGTGATCTGGCATACGAGTTAAGTAACCAGCCCAGCGAATCTGATTTTTTCATTAGTATAGTGTGGATACTGGGCATGGGCGCTCTTTCTAGAACTTCAATGTCTGGGAACTTGTCTTGCCATTTGATCTTCAATAGCTTCCTAAGGCAGACTGTGTGGAAGTGGTTTAATTTCCTAGCATGTCGCTGATAAACAGTCCATATTTCACAAGCATATAGCAGTGTGAATAATACAACTGCTTTATAGACTTTCAGATTTGTTTGCAGGCTTATTCCATTTCTGTCCCATACATTCTTGTACAGTCTGCCAAAGGCCGCACTGGCCTTGGAGATTCTTGCATTCACTTCATAATCAATTGTGGCAGCTTGTGACACAGTGCTGTCAAGATGGGTGAATTTGTCCACAACATTTAGTCTATGACCGTTCACCTTGATATTCGGCACGGTGTGATTATTCCCTAGAGCTGGCTGGTACATAACTACAGTCTTCTCTAAGTTGATATTGATCCCAAAGTTGGCACAGGCATATGAAAAAGCTGAAACATTGTGTTGCATGTCTGCCTCTGAGTTGGCATATAGAGCGCAATCATCAGCATACAGCAGTTCTCTGACGGTGTCGCTGTTAATTTTGGTTTTGGCTTTCAGCCTTCTGAGATTGAACAACTTTCCATCCATGCAGTAGTTGATGTCTATTCCAGTGTAATTGTTCTCGAAGGCATTCGTCAGCATAGCTGAAAACATTAGACTGAACAGTGTTGGTGCCAGGACACATCCTTGCTTCACTCCATTGGTGACAGGAAAGGGCTCAGACAGTTCACCATTTTCCTGTACTCTTGCCTGCATACCATCATGAAATAGCCGCATTATTTGGACAAACTTTTGTGGACAGCCATATTTCGCTACAATAAACGCACTATACCATCTCTAGCAGCCTTCCCTCTCACTTAACTTCTTATATGCGCAGTGCATAAACAAAATGGCAGCTGTACCTGCGGACACTGTGAGCTGTGAATTGTGTGTGGAATGCTTTTAAATCTGCCCGAGTTTGTGGAGCGTGATCTGCATATTCAGAGCAATGGCGGCTGGCTATGTCCCAGAATTGACCGGATTTTGTGCCTTATGCAGAAATGTGTGGCTGCTGGTCTTCTGGTTGAGTGCCGCTTCATTTGACGATGAACTGTGCTTCGTGGAGGACTGTTGTTTTGGCATTCTGGAATCGGCATTATGTATAGTGAAATGTTTATTACATCTGTCCGAGGTGTTGTGACGTGAACTGCATGCTCGAAAAATAGCGTAGCTGGCTATAAAACATCTAGAAGTGGAATAACAACATCTTGAAATGGCTTCATGCATGGCGGCTGTTTGCGACGCAGTAGTGACCGGTTTTTTGCCTTGTTTTCTAATGACTGCCATTTCCATCGATAATGAACTGTATTTTCGTGGAGGACTTTTGTGTTGGCATTCTGGCAACGGCATTATGTACAGTGAAATGTTTTTTTTTTTTTTTTAACATCTGTTCGAGGTTGTTTTGTTGCGAGAACTACATTTCGGAGGAAAAATGGCGTGGCTGGCTTGAACACATCTAGAAATGGAACAGCAACATCTCGAAATATCAAGACTTTGTAGGCTAACATCTGATTGGGATAGTGACTGCCGCTTCCATAAAGGATGAACTGCATGTTTCGTAGAGGACTTTTGTGTTGGCATTCTGGCGACGGCTTAATGTACAGTGACAGTTTTTACATCTGTCCGAGGTGTTCTGTTGCGTGAACTGCATTTCGGAGATAAAATGGCGTGACTGGCTAGAAAACATCTAGAAACGGAACACCAACATCTAGAAACATCGAGACTTTGTAGGTGAACATCTGGTTGGGAAAGTGACTGCCACTTCCATCAAGGATGACTGTCTCGTGGATAACTTTTGTGGTGACATTCTGGTAGCGGCATTATGCACATTGTGCCTGAGTGGGCTGTTATTTGTGGAAACGTCTGTCTTTTCCAGTTTTCACATGGGGCAGTGAGGAACATTTTATGTGATTTTCACTGGCACAGGAACGGAGCATTGCTGTGATGTTGGAACCGCGACTGAACTGGACTGAACTTCTTATACACCTGCATATCTACATACATGCATAAATATATATCTACAAATCTACTTAATAACCAACCTGCCCGTCTATATACTTGGCTACGCATTTACCAACCTACTTACCCACATACCTAGATACGTATCTAGATATGCGTCGGTCTACCCATCCATCCGCTTACCTACTTACCTGTCTACATACCAACCTACCTACCTGTCGGTCTGTCTGTCTAACTATCTATCTAAGTGCGTGTGTCTATCTGTATGTATGTCTACCTATCGCATTCTCCCTCTCAATTTAGTTGCCATCCGACAGTCAGTCTGTCTGCCTGCCTGCCTGTCTGTATTTCGGTCTATCCATCTTTCTATGGACCTGAGTCAGGTCATGGGCTATTGAGTACAGGTAGCCTAGAGTCTTGCACAGTCCAGTGACAAGACGTAAAGATTGAGAAGATTATGATTCACGCTTTGCGTGAAGATAGCAAGGCGAATGTTCGAGCAGGGGACCACGGGTCATTGAGAGCTTATTGACGTCTGGACCGCGTTAGAGGTCGGACTGAAGATGGCAAATGGCAGAATCCTATCTTGCCGCCACATGTGTATATATGCAGAGTTTGTGAAGCAGCGGTTGAATGTCGACATCATTTGAGAGATCGAGCGACAGAGTTTGTAGAGTAGAGGCTGAGTGCAAGTATTATTGTTTGCAATTTTAGTGACATTGAATAGACATTGTTTTAGAGAGAGATAATAATACACAATTGAAACTTAGCGGCTGTTGTGTCATGAAGAACTCATTGTTGAAGTGGTGTTGGTTGTTATGTAATGTGTATGTGAAGATTCATAGAAGGGATAAGTAGTGATACAACAACAAGTCAACTGAGAATCACTCCTGTAGAAACACGGGATGCTCACTGCCAGATGAAATGTAAATAAGGCCCAGCGTAAACTACCTGACATATCTGTCTTTTTACGTCTCTCTCTCTCTCTCTCTCTCTCTCTCTCTCTCTCTCTCTCTCTCTCTCTCTCTCTCTCTCTCTCTCTCTCTCTGTATTTTCATCTTTCACATTATCATTTTGTATGTATGACACTTGATTTTATCATGTATAATATAACATTACTGTAATGTGAGTGAGAGCGCTAGTGAGTGAGAGAGAGAGAGAGAGAGAGAGAGAGAGAGAGAGAGAGAGAGAGAGAGAGAGAGAGAGAGAGAGAGAGAGAGAGAGAGAGAGAGAGAGAGAGAGAGAGTTGAATTGCATCACTAATTTTTAAGTTACAAAATGTATATGTACAATTTTTCTCCATTTTCTTTACAATTTTGCGACAATGCTCACGACAATCGTCACTGTATGTGTGTGTAAAGTGTGGGAGTTTGATCATAATAGTAGGTTGGGGGATCGGGGGATGTGTGTGTGGGTGGATTCGTGATGTGTGTGGGTGGGCGGGGTGGGTTTGTGTGGGTGGGTGGGGGATTTGTGTGTAGGTGCGTGCGAGATGTATGGGTGTATGGGGAGATGTGTTTGTGAGTGGGGATGCGTGTTTGTCTAGGTGGTTGTGGATGAGTGGGTGGAGGAGGATATGTTGGTGGATGATTGATGGTGGGTTATGGGATGGGTGGGGGTATATGTGTGGGTGGGGAGATGTGGGTGTGGGGATATGTGGTGGGTGGGAGATGTGTGCAGGTGGGGGTGGTTGTGGGTTTGGGGATGTGTATGTGGGTGTGGGATGTTTGGGTGGATGGGTGGGGAGTGTGTATGGGTGAGAGATGTGTGGGTGAATGTGTGTGGGGGATGTGTGTGGGTTGGGGGAGGGGTGCGTGATGAGTGTGGGTGATGGATTTGGAGATGTGTGTGTGTGGGTGGGGGATATGTCTGGCTGGGTGGGGATGTGTGTGGCTGGATGGAGGATGTATGTGTGGGTAGTGAGGGTGACTATAGTTGGGGGATGTGTGGATGGGTAGGAGATGTGTGGATAGATGTGTGTGTGGGTGAGGGATGTGTCTTTGGGATGTGTGTGGGTGTGGTATTGTGTGGGAGGGGAGCTGGGTGTGGATAAATGATGTTTGTGTGGGTGGGTGAAGGTGTGGTTGGGTTTGTGGGTGGGTGAATGATGTGTGTGAGGGTGGGGGATGTTTGCTTAGATGGGTGGTTGGGATGTGTGAGTGTGGGTGGGTAGATAGGAGATGTATGTGTTGATGAGTGGGTAAGGGATGTGTGGGTGTTAGTGGTTGAGGGATAAGTACGTGTGTCTAGGGATGTGTGAGGGGATGAATGTATGGGTTGTGTGTGCGTGGATGGGAGGTATGTGTTTGTGAATGGGGAATGTGTTGGTGGGTGGGGATGTGTGTGAGGGATGTTTGTATGGGTGGGGAGATTGTGCGTGGGTGGGGATGTGTGTGTATATGGGTAAGGGTGTGTGGTTAAGGGATGTGTGGCTTGGGGAATGGGTGGATGGAGGATGTGTGGTTGGGTGGAGGATGTGTGGTTGGGTAGAGGATGTGTGGGTGGGTGATTGTATATGAGTAAGGGTGTGTGGTTAAGGGATGTTTGTTTGGGGATGGGTGGGTAGAGGATGTGTGGGTGGGTAGAGGATATGTGGGTGGGTGAGTGTGTGCAGGTTAGGAGATGGTGGGGGATGTTTGTAGGTGTGGGCTCGGGATAAGTGAGTGGGCTGGGGGAGATGGGAGATTATGTGGGTGAGTGCGGAATTTGTGTGTGGGTAGGTGCGGAATATGTGAGTTGACGGGGAGATGTGTGTGTGGCTGAGGAATGTGTGTTTGGTTGGGTGGTTGGAGGTGTGTGGGTGGAGGAGGATATTGGGTGAGTGATTGTTGGTGGGAAATGGGACGGGTAAAGGATATGTGAGTGGGTGGGGAGATGTGTGTAGGTGGGGGATGTGTGGGTTATTGAATGTATGTGTGCTTGTGGTGTGAGTGGATGGGATGTGTGGTGGGTGAGAGGTGTGTGTGCGTGGGGAGATGTGTAGGGATGTGGTGGATGGGTGGGGGAATGTATTGTATGTGTGTGTGGTTGGGTGGGGGAGTTGGAGTGAATGGGGGATGTGTGGGTGGGTGGTGGATGTGTCTTATAACATAGTAATATGCATTGTTTATGTTTACAAAATTCATGTGACAATGTTTTTTTCCTATGCACTTGTTCATGAAAGAAAGATGAGTGAATGGAAGGGCCGAATGTAAGACGGGCCTGCGTGCCCAATTTGTTACCCTTTGAAAATAAAGTATGTTCGTTCGTTCGTTCGTTCCCTCTCTCTCTCTCTCTCCCCCTCTCTCTCTCTTTCTCTCAATTTAGTTACCCTCCGATAGTCAGTCTGTCTGTCGGTCTTTCTGCCTGCCTACATTTCGGTCTATATATTTATATATGTTTTTCTACTTCTTCTCTCTCTCTCTCTCTCTCTCTCTCTCTCTCTCTCTCTCTCTCTCTCTCACACACACACACATATACACACACACAAATCTCTCTCTCTCTCTCTCTCTCTCTCTCTCTCTCTATCTCTATATATATATATATATATATATATATATATATATATATATATATATATATACCCATCCGTCAGTCTGTACGTCCGTCTGTCTGCCAGCCTGTCTGTCAGTATTCCGGTCTATATTTGTCTGTCTGTCTGTCTGTCTCTCTATTTATTTACCCATCTGTTCGTCGGTCCGCCTGTTTGCCTGTCTGTCTGTATTCCTGTATATCTATCTTTGTGTCTAGCTATCTCATTCTCTCTCTCATCTCTCTCTATCTCTCAGCGCTCTCTCTCTATATCATCTGTCTCTCTCATCTCTCTCTATCTATTTACCTATCTGTCCATCCATCCGTCGTTCCGTCTGACTGCCTTCCTGTCTGTCCGTATTCCGGTCTATCTATCTATCTATCTACCTATCAATGTACCAGACTATCTATCACCCTTTCTCTATAAGGACTTTCTCTGCCACCTCCACTGTAAAACATAAAGATCAAGTTTGGACGTGTTCCATCGCAAGTCAACAGTGTCGCCCGGACCGCACAGATCTGTCTTTGTTTCCAACTCTTCCTAGAAATTAAAAAGAAATTACATGTCCTTTTCCATACGTTACAATCACATCCAACCGCCGTTTGTGCTTTGCTGTGGTCATTTCTCTTCTTTAATTGTTCGTGAATATACTGGAGGCAGCATTACGGTCTGTTGTGGTTGTGTCTGATGTGGTTGTGTGTTTGGTATTTGACCTATGCTAGCTTAATATAAAATTCTAAGACCCATGGTGCTATTTCAGTGGTTAGATACGAATTATCTCCATTTCCCATAGTTGTGGCTTCATGTGTATGATAGACCTGGGTAATGAAGACACCTTTTTTTAAGGGTGTTTAGATGACCATGCGACGAAGTACACTAGTTCCTGCAGCGAGACGCTGTCGTCATTTGGAGGTGAAAGGTTCGAATCCCGGTCTGTAACTAAAGCTTTCAATTTGTATGTTGTCTAGTGCGTCCTCTAGTCTCTGCCTCCTACCCCTATTTCTGTGAGCGCCAAACAATACGTGTGTATTTATTGGTTTGCCAGTGCTTACTGAACGAGAGTTTAGCCTTTAAGACCAACTAATCGGCGTGTATAACGAACACACTACGCCAGCGACAGAAGAGAAAGTTATGTGAGCTAAACCTCTCAGCTACGCCGATCTCATAATAAAAAGTACCCATCTGATTCTTGATCTTCCTCTAGATTTGAACCCTGACATGCTATGATTGTAGACACTCAGCGGTATGGACAGCACGAGCGGGATTTCCTCTCCGCACCGACCTCTGTTGTGTACCAGCCTTGAACGTAGCACTTGTAACGAACGACTATTACTTAGGACACAAATAAGTCGACAACAACGGATTTAAATTAGTCGTTGTTGTTGTCTTCCACTTATGCCTTCAAACGCCGTGGAGAGGGATAATTAAATTTCCAGCCCCTGTGATCGGCGCCTTTCCTCCATGATTCATAACCAGTATTTTTCTATCATCAAGTAAATTCCCTATCCGTGTGCTAGACCTGTCATAGGTTCCTTACCTAAGATTTGGATTTCGTGAAGTGCAGTCGTGTCAGTCTGGATCGAATTGTCAAATGGTCCCCCGGGACTGAGATATCGGGGATAAAGCTTTGGAAAGTATATCGTCGAGCAGAAGTCGGCCGGTATGAAACAAAATGACCCGTTTACACGCCTTGAGCCACATTGGGCAGGTGGTCCTAGACCCAGATGTTTCTAAGTATATCTGCACTCGGTGGGTGCTGTGCTCAGAATCACGTTGGCCGCCTTTGCTTCGCAAGACAATTTTTGCGCCCAATAGGCTGTTGGGTCGACCTGGGAGCCTAGTTCAATTTTACAAGTCAGAATCCTCACGGATGCAGGTCACACCCATGACAACTGGGGCGGCAAGCAAGCCTTAAAGTTCCAGAAATAATACGAGAGGTATGGGCCACGAGTACCGACTGGAGCATAGGGGTAGATTTGTTGTTAGGAGACATACATATCTGGATGCTATACTGCCCGACAAGCACCATCATGGCGATGTAATAACTGGCATCTTGCTGTCTTGAGCGACGAGAGTTTATAAAATGGAGTTATACTTCTCATTAGCACAAAGCCTGGGCTGAATTTAGAGATTATGTGTTGTCTATGCGGCATAATCCCCCTCACGGCCTGCATAGACATTGGACAGGTAAAACCAATACGTCTGGAACAAGAGAAACTGCAGAAGCTGCCGGATTAGCAAAGCTATGATGTAACAATCCACCTGTTGGCGGAGCGTCAATCCTAGACAAGTTGCCGACCAAGGCTTAGGGTTTTGTCTGTACTCAATCAATCATGTGCCATGCGGGAAAGCGTGGGCGGTCACGACTCGCCATTTCACTCGATCATCAGCGTCGTGGATCAGCTCAGTGTTCCTATCTCGTCCATGCCATGTGGCCAAGCCATCCAGGTATTTTCCTCTCGGTCTTCCTCTTGGTCTGTTCCCCTCGATCTTGCCAGTTGTCACTAAGTTCTCCAATCCATTTCTTTTCATAACATGTTTAAAAAATTTTGACTGTCTACGTCTAATTTCTCTAATCAATTTACGATTTTCATGTGTCTCTTGTAGTACTTGGTCATTGGTTTTTCTGTCTGTCCATGGTAGTCTTTGCATTTTCCTCAGAAACCACATTTCTGCAGCCATCAGATGTTTTTCAGCTTGACTGCACATTGTCCAAGTTTCACATCCATACAAAAAAACAGGCTCTATGTATCCCCTCAACACTCTTTTTCTCGTTTCAATTGACATCTTTTTATTGGTCAGAATGTTTTTCATCTTGCTAAAGGCTACTTTCGCCATGGCGATTCTTGTTCTAATCTCTTCAAGGCATCTTGTCTGTACTGCCATGAAATTTATTCTTTAGGTTGCAATGGCCGAATGGCTAGATTGCTGGGCTCTCCTTCGGGAGACCCGGGTTCGAATCATCGTAAGGCGTGGAGTTTTTTCTGTCCGGGGCAAAACGAAAACTAACCTGCACAGTTCGCGGCGACTGCACTAGCCAGGCGGCCTTAATTCCTCAGGCTCAAGTACCCCCTGTCCTACACGGCAAGTTGTATAGGCAGTAAATGAAATGATGACAGAGTAACGCTTGTACCATCCCAACTGCGTTTTGCCACGCGAAGTTGTTGGCATAATGTAGGGTCTCAGGTTTTGGTAAGCGCCGCCCAACATTCGGCACTAACAGAAAGCAGATAATACCGTCTACGTCATAAAGTAGCTCAGTCATAGCTGAGTAAGACCTGACTTTTCACTGATGTAACAGTTTATACATATAACGATGGCTTGGTTACATCCGAAGGAGGTTGATAAACACGATGTGGAGGATAACACACGCTTTCTTCTTTTTGTTTTCGCTTGAAATTTGTATATATCTGAAAATATTGTCTGTTTTATGAACTTCAGTCTTGTTTAGTTCACTCCGTGGTACATAGAGTTTATGTTTTGCAGTTATAGACATATTTCATAGTGTGTTTACACGGCATCCTGATTGCTGTGTTGCGCCTCCTAGCTGGTTGCCTCAGTCTTCAGCATCTTTCATTTGCTAGGGTAGACTATGGTCTTACACGAGGTTAGATATGTATGTAAGAACACACGTATCTGCGCATGTAAATACGTACATACATATCTAGAACAGTCTGGTTTTACAGCGCCAGAGACTCGCCGTCGCCCCTACTCCTGTTGGTTAAAACAATTCCGCTACGTGAAAGCCATGAATTGTACTTTGCTCCTAGAGGTAATAAATGCACAAGCTATAGGGGTGTTTTGCAAGGTTGGGCGCTTAGGCACACCTCTAATCTCCCGGCTATAATAGCAATTTAAAACCATGTGGATAATATATTTCTTATAGTCCATGCAGTGTGGCATTGGTGATCATGCCTGTCCACAGCCTTATGTCTTATGTACTGCCAGTCATTTATGATACAGCCTTTCCTTCTTGTCATGTTGTCAAACTGTCTGGCATGTTCTCTCTTGGCCCCACCTGCCTCTCTCTATTCTCCCCCAACCTTCCCATTGTAACGACAATCTCCAGCTTTCCCCTTCTCATTACATGTCCAGAAAATGCGGACCGGATGCTTCTTATGCGAGAAACCAGTTCTATTTGCGAAGTAACTTCTTTCAAGATATCTTCGCCTACGTAGTTTCCATCATTCTTCTATAAAACCACAACTCTGCAGCTTCCATATAATTTCTCACTTATCTACTAATTGTCCATGATTGGCCTCCGTAAATCGGAGGTTATTGTTATAGTGGCTCATGCAGCTCTTAAGAATCATATAGGTCAGCATGCCCGAATTTATAAGAACGCGTGTTCTTAAACATCCGTTGTGCTGATACCGAGTTAAGGGGTTCAACCCCAACACCGGACAGCTGGACTAAAATGTTGACGTATCGTCCTTGACTTGGTTACGCAAATTACAAGTACCTCTGAAGTCGAAGTGGGTTCGCCTGATGGCGAGGGACACTGTTAATAGGGAAAGCAAATCCACACGCAAAATTCAGTCCAGAACAACTAAAAGTAGTGTGTAAGGACTACGCTTGAGTTAAAATCGAGCGAGCGCAAAAAATACCAACGATTAAGTTAGACTAAAAGATTCAGTTTATTCCCAAGCAGATGTACATGTGAACACCACGGCCACAACCACACAACATGAGAGCCCCTACCGTAGATCAAAGACCGACCCACTGAAAATGCCAGCCGCCCGCTCTGGCCATCCCAACAAAAGAGTCGGCAGATCTAAATAAAGCATCGCAGCAGGAACCCGGAGAATGAAAGCATACACATCATTGATCTGTCTGACTTTGGAGATGAAAGAGTTGTCAATGGAAGTTCTTAGAACTCTCCCGGCAGTACTGTTTCTCGGTGCGATTCGGAATATTATTTCATAGCCATCATTTTCATTTTACATTTTTTCTGCAACGTATTCTTGCAATAGGAGCTCTTCTTTGATTGCTTTTTCCCGCTTATTCATCAACGGCCATAATCTCCAATTTCTTTAGTCTCTCGTTACTTAATGTTTTGTAAATTCTGCTCGGTCTGTCTTTTACTGTTTTTGTACTACTAGCTCTTCTATGATTGCTTTTTTTTTTTTTTTCATTTTCAACAACGTCCATAATCTCCCATTTCGTTAGTCTCTCGTTACTTAACATAATGTTTCGCAAATTCTGTTCGGCCTGTCTTTTATTATTGAATAAGTTAGTTGCATGTCCTTTATAGGACGTCGCAGTCAAACACCAGCGTTATTTGGCTGTTTGTGATTTGTTGGCAAGTTAATGTTCAGTAGTTTGCCATTGTTTTTCGAACGACAGGCACACATACCACTGTATGAATACCAACGAAAGGCTGTATGCTGCCAAATCTCCGGCAGCTGTGTTTCGATCACGGAGTGTGGGATTACGAATTGCGTCCGTAACACCTTCGCCGCAGTGCTGGCTTTAACAAACTCTGTTTAATTAACGAGCATGTTGGGGTAACGGTAAGGACGTTACAGTGACAATGGCATGTGCGAGGTGTGGTATGAGTTCGATGCTAGCTCTCGTAATTCTCTACTCCTAGCTCTCTTTCCATGGTTTTTTCGTTTTGAACTCTGGCATACATCTCGTAGCTGAAAGATTAAGCGCTCATGCTTTTAAGCTCCCTGTGCGTTGATATCGTTTGTTGGTTCATTCCTGCATCAGCCAGTTGCACTTTAATGTTGACGTCTCTTTTTCAGAAAACATGGCAAACTGCTGAACGTAAAAATTGCATAGAAAATGAACATGGAGTCAGAGGTCTACATGGCCGAATGGATACGAACGCTCATCTTAAACATCTGATGTGCTGATGCCGAGGTAGCGGGTCCCTACACCTATCAGTTGGACTAAAATGTTGACTTCTCGTTCTTTACTTGGGTACCTAAATTACAAGTACCCGTGAAGTCGGAGTGGATTCGCCTGATAGCGAGGGACACTGGCAATAGGGAAAGCTAATCCACACTCAAACTTCAGCTCAGTGCAGTTCTCAGTAGTGGCAAGTAGTAGCATGCGTATGGATTACGCTTGTGTTCAAAGCAAGAGGGAAAAAAATGAAAGTGTTCAGTGTCAGGTCGCGTCGCTGGCTACGTGAGGCAATGTCTGGTGAGGCATTCCTTCGCGCATTCATTTCTACAAAATATGATGATCCTAACACTTGACATACCCACAGCAAAGAAGATAATAAAACTGTATCTGGTACCATAAGTATTGGGAATCTTCGCTGGCTGTTGAAGATGAAGACGGAGCACTACAGGAATATCCCGAGTTCTGTAAGGTCGGTTCTATTTATATTATGCTTTCTTTAACAGACTGTGAGTTGTGGCTGTCACGTGCAATCATTTTAAGTCTGTCCGCGGTGGTTTATATTGTGAATTACATGTTCAGAAAAATGACGGACGGTCAAATGCTAAACTAGCTGGTATTGCCGTATGCAGTAATGTGTGCGCAACTGCTAGTTTTCTAGTGACTGCCGCTTCCATCGTCGATGAGCTTTAGTGGCTGACTGTTGTGTTGGCATTCTGGCAGCAGCCTTGACGCAGCACACTAGCGTTGGCCTCACATCCATGACTTTCTCTGAAGCTTAGTAAGTAAATGTCGCTTTCACACGCCTTAATGAGCACTGGGTTAGACTCCTGTTTGTATAATACAATCACCACTAATGAGCACATATCGGGCCAGACACCTTTACCTCCCAAGACATATCTTGTTACCTATTTTAAGACTGGGTTGACCAGGGAGTCCTGATCAATGTTTTAAGATTCCAGTCCACTCCAGTGTGGATCGAACCACTCATTATTGGTGCCGCATTGATAGAAGATAGACTGTTACATTATGCTTAAGAAAAGGGCATAATAACCTCTCTATAACACAAAGCTTGGGCTGAATTGTAGAGACCATGTGTTGTCCATGTAGTATGATCCATCTTTCGGCTTGCCTAGTTTACTCCAAAGGAAAGTTAACACCAATGCATCTCGAACAAGACACGCTGCAGCAGCTACCGGATCAGCAAAGCAATGCCTCTCTGAGCTTCGATTCTAGACCAGTTTCTAACCAAGGTTTAGGGTCTGGTCTGCCCTGACATGACATTTAGTCTTTAGGTTGCATTCCCTCTCTATAGGATAATTTAGATAATTTAGAGGATTTTTAGAGCAGACCAATCATAATGATACGGACACCAGGGATGCAGTTAGAGAGGAGTTATCTGACACCACGAAGAATATGCAGTATGAAGACATCATACGGGTGGAAGATGTTAAACACATTTTGAAAAAGGCAAAAGACACGGCACCAGGGCCCGATGGGGTCAGGTATGGCCACATGAAGGGTTTGAGCGATGCAGACCTGGAGGAGATGACCGACTGCTTTAACCAGAGCATTAGGACAGCATCAGTACCGCAGGATTGGGTGCACAGCTATCTCATCCCTCTCCCAAAAACATTCAAGGATCAGTCAAAGCTTAGCGGTTTTAGGATCACCACCCTTCAAAATACTTTTGGGAAGGTTTTAGAGAAGATAGTCGCTGTTAAGCTGCAGGGTTTTTTGGAAAGGGGGAAGCTGCTTCCAAGAGGCCGGGGGAGCTACAGGCCAGGAAAAGATACCTGGTCAAATACAGCCACTTTTGCCTTTGATGTTTATGAGGGGTTCCAGAGTAGACAGGAAACGATGGTGGTAGCGCTTGATCTCGAGGATGAATACAATAGAGTTCGATATTATATTTTGATGACCGCACTGATGGAGAAGGGGGTCAATCCCTGGTTGGTGAACTCTCGTCGGGTTGCTCTCCGTCTGGGTGCATGGACCTCAGAGCCACATATGTTAACCCCGGGACTGCCACAGTGATCTGCAGTGTCACCGGTGCTCTTTAATGTGTATACGAGCAAGATTGCAAACCTAGAAGCACCAGGGGTTGGAAGAATACTAACATTTGCAGATTATATTCTTGCATATAGGCAGGGGAGAGATAGGGAGCAAACAGCCCAGGAGTTACAGGCGACAGTAGATAAAGTGATTGACTGGTGCACAGAAATGAGTGCTGTCATCCACCCGGAAAAGGCGGCGGTTTTGTGGTGCTCTCTGGACAACAGGATTGTAAGAGCTGATGTCCCAAGCCTCGCGATAGATGGTAGAAATGTCAGCAGAGAAAACAAACTGAAGTATCTGGGGATCACATTTGACAGGAGCCTATCCTTCAAGGACCATGTGGAGACGGTTGTGACAAGATCTCAAAAGGGACTCGGTGCACTTAAAACTATGGCTGCAATGGACACAGAGCAGAGAATGCTTTTCACACTATACCAGCACTTGATCCTCTCAGTAATTGATTATGGATTGGGTCTGCTCACTGTCTCAGAGAGTCAGCTGGTGAAGTTAGAGCGCATACAGAACGAAGCTATGCGGGTCATTCTGGGATGCACTAGAGACACCCCAGTAGTGTGTATGCGTTACATCCTTGGTCTGCCGACTGTTGCTGGCAGGCTCAAGGTGATGCAGGTGAAGGCATACCTCAGAGTAGCTGCAGACACAGACCACCCACTGCATGAGGCGCTGGACGCAGTTAAGGGTCAGCGACTGATAAGAGGGAAATCGTGGATGGCTCAGGTGGAGGATACGATCAGACAGGTGTGCCCCTTGGAGAACATTAGGCGTGGAGTGGAGTGGGTCAGAGTGCCAGCGGAGCAGTCAGACTTGTGCAGTTATAATCACATTAAGCCGGGAGTGCAGGGAGTGGCCAGCAGGGGCCACGGAAGTGGAAATCCAGCAACTAATTCAGGACAATGCTCACTCGGGTGATGTGATTATCTACACAGATGGTTCGGTGTCAAGAGGTGAGAGAAGTGGCTGGGGGTTCATAGCCAACATAATGGTCGGTGTTTGGGGCAGGAGAGCCTGGCATGTGATATCACAACATCCAGTTTAAGAATGGAGGTGGAGGAAGTCACTGCGGCTCTCCGCTGGAAGGAGAATACGACACACACACACACATACACACACACATTGTGATTGTAACTGACTCAGAAAGCATGCTGACGAGGGTGAGGACGGGCAGGCTTCGTGCGGAGTGGCTTGCTTCGCTTCGGAGGTCACGGGTGTCAAGCATTGCCTGGATCTTTTCTCTGGGGCATGCCGATGTGCTGGGAAATGAACAGGCGGACAGATTGGCTGGCTCTGCAGAACTTGGTGGAGTATTGATACATGACAAGGCAGATGTGGTTGCGGCCTTGTGGGAGCACGTGCACACCTCGGAGGAGCAAATGGATTACCATGGTCTGGCAAGAATGAGACAGCGAGGAGTGACGAGGGGATCTGGCCGACGCTCAACGCTCAGAGGAAAGGCGAGACGGACTTATAATCAGATTGCTACTGGTACTATTAGTGTTGGAACTCTTCGCTGGCTACTGAGGATGGGGACGGAGCACTTATGGGAATGCCCCGAATGCTGTGATGTCGATTCCTAAATCAATCAATCAATCAATCAATATATAGGATAAGGTTTGTGTCCTGTCAGTTGCCCTCATCCGCCCGAAGTTGTTGGCACAATGTGGGGTGTCGGGTTTGGTGAGCCCCGCCCAACTTTCGGAGCTAACAGACAGCAGGTAGTATCGTCTGCTGTTATACGGTAGCTTAGACATACATGACTAAGACCTGACTATTTGAATAGCTTCCAATCATTTTATTGGTGCCCCTTATGCACGTCCATAGCTTGCTATGTTGCGATTAACTTCAGTGGCTTATCACATTATATATAGCCCTACAATTAATAATAACTATAACCATGTATTAATTTGTGCCTGAATAAAATAGGACTAACGTGGAGCTCATGGATAGAACTGGACAAACATCAGTCCATCAAAAAAAAAAAATGAAGGAACGACGCTGACGCTGGAAAGGGCATTGCAAAATGTTGTATGTCATTGCAAAATGTTGTATGTCATTGCAATCAATCCCCAACCTACTGATAAAAAAAAATAAAATTTGTTGCGTATCCCTTACGGGACGTTGCAGTCAACACCAGCATTTTCAGCTGCTGTTGATGTACTAGGCAAGTGTTACGTTCAGTAGTTTGCCATTGCTTTCTGAACGACCGGTCTCTATACCTTTTTCGAAAAAACCAGCACCGCCGTGTTTCGAACCCGGGTATACGGGCTCACAAACCGCGTTCGCAAGCCCTTCAGCTACAGAGACCGGTCTACTGTTAATGGGCTTGGCAATTCTACGTTTGTAGCTTGTACTTGCTGTCTGAACACCCGACACTCATAGCATCGAAATCTACGCAAGGCGGTCTGCTTTCGATTCATCTGTGTCCGATTTCGAATCTTCGGCTGAGTGTGTTGGGGAACTGAAACGCGTTCGCTTCCCCCAAGCCACTGCGCCGACATATTACTCCAATGCGTGTTCTTTAGTCTAGCTTTAGAATTACCATTGCTTGGTGCTTCTTTCATACCCTTTCTTACCTGGCCCGCTTAAATAACTATTTTAGCTAGGTCTCTTGAATATAATGTCCATAGCTCCGTCTCTTCTATGTAACTCCTGTAGTTCGGTCTCTCTTATATGACCTCTTATTTAGACTGTTTTATATATCCTTTCTACTTTGTTTGGTCTCATTCTTCTTCTTCTTCTTCTTCTTCTTCTTCTTCTTCTTCTTCTTCTTCTTCTTCTTCTTCTTCTTCTTCTTCTTCTTCTTCTTCTTCTTCTTCTTCTTCTTCTTCTTCTTCTTCTTCTTCTTCTTCTTCTTCTTCTTCTTCTTCTTCTATTACCTTCAGAAGTCAGAATGAATGAATGTAAAGAAAGCAACAACAACAACAACAACAAAAGCCAGTAGTCAACTTCAGCTTTTTGAAAACTCCATAGAGTGGATGTAGACCAAATAATTTTCTCTGTTCTAGATATTATTCTATATCTTTCCAGCAAATTATTATCCCCTTCTGTATAATTTTCGATTGTTGATCTTTCCTATGTAACTCCTCTCACAGTTACTTGATTCTTCTTGTGCATACTCTTTTTGTGTCATTTGGTCTTTCATATAATATAATACTTCCCTTATTTTGCCCATGATATGCAACTCCTCTTCAATATATTTGGTCTCCTGTATTTTTTTAGCCTTTATTTGTATCCTGCTATACTACTTCTTTCAAAGCTATTTGTTCTTATTTTCCATAACTCTCCTCCAAGTTGCTGGATGCCTCTTATACAACTCCGCTCCATTTCTTCAGTCCAACTTCTTTCAAATGCCGAGAAAACCAAATGAACCCTCGTGTCATATAAAACAAGAAACTAAACAGTCACACTATTATGTAATATTTTATGTTATGTTAAAGGAATCTAAAGCGACAAGAAAGAAGCAGAGACCACGCGATAACCGCTTAGATACGCAAACAGATAAATTTTGCCCAGAGCTCTCCAAGGAAGATCGCAAATTCCCAAAACAACATCATGCGGTTTTATTCTCAGCTGCCAATGCCGAACAAAACCCCGTTGAATGACCGGGCAAATTATTTGCCGGTCCTAATATACCCCTTGCCAATTCTACCGACTCATCGCGAAGTGGGAGACTCAAACTCATAAATCATACCCCAGGAAGCCAATAACTTGAGAAGCGAGGGAAGCATGAGCCCATTTGCATAAGTGCGGAGTAATTTGCATCCGTATTATATTTCTCACATTGGCGTTCTGCTGGAGAAATGATTGCTTCCATGGAATTTATATGGTCAGTTTCGCATCTCATTTAATAAACTGGATATTATCAGCTGCGGTTTACAGGGTTTGTTGAAAGGTGGGAACTACCACAGCTGCACGAGATTTGTAGACAGAATCAGGGTTTAAATATTTTCTTTGGGTTTCCCGTTGGCTTTAAGTGATGGAAGGACGAACCATCAAGCAGGGTGTGTTTGTGTCGATAAGAAGTTTACTTTGAGGAGTCTATACAAATGAAAGTGTCCATGAAAAATAAATAAATACATAAAGAAGGATTAATGTTGTTAAGGGAACTGTAAAGAAGTTATATTATAGGACAGTTTAGACAACTGGAAGAAAGGGACCCATAGAACGTGAAATTAGTATAAAAGAAGAACGTCCCATTGGGACAGACAAACTTGTCTAGTCGAGGCAATCAAAGTAATGATGAAAAATAAACAGTAACACAAAAGAGTAGTAATGTTCAAGGGACAAGAATGCAGAAGTATCATTCATTGTGTGAGTGTTTGACACAAAGAGAACAGAGAAAGTTATTTTGGCCAACACCTGCTCCTCTTGAGGACAAAGTCTGCGGAGATGTTAACCAGCTGGCGTTGACAGCGTTCTTCTATAAATATATTCAGGTTGACACCTGAAAGTGTACGAAGAAGTGGAAGAATTGTTGAAGAACCCATGAGGCCACTAAGACAGCACATAACACATTCATAAGCATTGACTGCCGCTTATAAAAGTGGCAAAAAGAAGGAGAGATTAGAGGACACACTATACAACATAAAAATTGAAAGCTCTATGCGTCGAAGTACACTTTGTTCTTGTTGCGAGGCGCTATGGTGGTGTGGAAGTAACAGGTTCGGATCCCGGTATGATGACCACAGATTTAACATTTTGTGTTCATTGATTTCTCTTTAGTAAAGCTAAGAATCCCATTGATGGCTTAACAGATCCTTCCTTGCATGATATGACAATCAACACCAGCATTTTCTGGTTGCGTGTGATTTAATACGCAATTGTACGTTTAGTAGGTTGTATGACTTTCTGAACGACCGACGCTCATACCATCACAATCAACGTAAAAGGTTATGTTTTCAGAAGACATGCTGCTGATTTTGGAACCCTGAATCCGGTATGTCGTAGACATCTGAAACTGCGTTCATCCACATCGAGGTCTGTTACCTAATCCGTTGACAGCCATTTCCGAGGGGTGAATTATTAACAATAAGAAGAGAAGATTTGGAGGACGTGACAAGAGACAAGACCTAGGGTTTCAGAGACAGGGGTCAACGGACAGAGAACATGTTGTTGCATGGTTTGATAGGACGACACGAAAGTCGATCAGTGGTCTACGTTGCCGAGAACACAGAGGACAGTTTGTGGGAGGCCATGACCGCCTGCCCACCAGGTCTAGTCAAATAAGTAACTCACACAGTTCTGTGGGATGGCAGGTAAATGTAGGTGGTGTTTTATACAGGTGTCATTAGGTGACAGCAACATCGAACTTTATATTCCCGTTCGTCAGGTAGCGCTAGGTGTCTCATAAAACCAAAATGGCGACTGTACATACGTAGTGTACAGCCAAAGATCAACGTGCTGTTTTGCGTTTTTTGTGCGCAAAAGGACTGCCTGCAAAGGACATTCATAAGGAAATGCTTCCTGTTTATGCTGACAAATGTTTGTCCCGTAAAACGGTGCATAGCGGGGTAGAAAATTTTTCTTAAGGACGCTCTAACATTGTTTATGAAATCCGATCTGTTCGTCCTGTTGAGATTGCAACAGAAGCATCCGTGCAGCGAGTGGAGGAGATGATTAGAGGTGACAGGCGAGTAACGATATACTCTGTAGCATTTGCAATAGAGTGCTCACATGGTTCAGCATACAGCATAATGCATAATCGATTGAAAGTTAAGAAAGTGTACTCAAGGTGGGTACCAGACAATTGAAGGAGGGACACAAAATGAACAGATTTGGCCTGTCCTTGCATCATCTCAGGAGAAAATTAACCGAGGTAGTTGGGAAGTTCTGGAACATCCACCTTACATCCCCGACTTAGCCTTTAGCGATTTCCGCCCTTTTGGTCCACTGAAAACTCACATTGGCGGGAGACATTTCGCGAATGACGCCGAAGTTGAATGTGAAGTTAGAACGTGGTTTAGAAAACAGAGCGCGCAGTTCTATGCAGCCGGTTTGGGAGGACTGATAAAACGATGGCATAAGTGCATCAATGTTGGTGGAAATTAAGTTGAGAAATAAAGGGAAAATGTATGTATAAAAATAAACTGGTTTCAAGTTGTAATCATATTTAGTTATTTTTCTACAGCCATTTGTGACTTACTTATTGACTTCCCCTCGTATATATATATATATATATATATATATATATATATATATATATATATATATATATATATATATATATATATATATATATATATATATATACACAAACCGGATTAGGGCATTAATATTTGCAAGCAAATATCAATAAGAAGATTGCGACATAAACATCACAACAGCCGGATGAACATATCCAGAAGTTAATTAAATTACTAGATTTTAAAATTTTCAAAATAATGCGTCACACATCCTTAATTTTGCAATGTCGTCTTCTTCTTATAGTCCATGTCTTGTGGCGTTGGTGATCATGTCTGTCCTAAGTCTTCTGTCTCATGTATTGCCAATCTGCTTCTAGTCCATGTCGTGTGGCATTGGTGATCATGTCTGTCCTCAGCCTACTGTCTCGCGTACTGACAATATTCTTATAATTCATGTGTGGCGTTGGTGATCATTCTGTCCACAGCCTTATGTCGCGTGTTTTGCCAGTCATCTTATAGTCCATGCTCTGTGGCGTTGGTGATCATTCT
Source organism: Cepaea nemoralis (assembly GCA_014155875.1). NCBI lineage: Eukaryota > Metazoa > Mollusca > Gastropoda > Stylommatophora > Helicidae > Cepaea > Cepaea nemoralis. The sequence continues at coordinate 128,489 of JACEFZ010012804.1, forward strand.
GTTCACAGCCTTCTGTCTCGTGTACTGTTAATCTTTGCTGATAATGATGATCCCCTAGGACGTGATGTAAAGTTGTCCTTCATCGTCTCTCTTGGTCTTCCTCTGCCCCCTTCCCCCACTCTCCCCTCCAACGTTCCCGTTGTGACGACATACTCCAGCATTCCCTTCTCATGACATGCCCATAGGATGTGGACTGGCGCCTTCTGATATAAGTAACTAGTTCTCTTCGTGAGTTCTCACCAGACTTGTCCATGGGACACATTTTTTTCAGTCCCATCCCATGGTAATTTGTGCCTGTTACATCCCATCCCATCCCATGGGATTCCCATGATAATATTAATATGGAATACAGTTCAAATAAAATTATGAAATTTATGAAAGTTTAGGGTTAGTGTCTACTAACTAGGACTGCATGTACAAAGAGACATGTAAAACAGCATAATTTATTAATGTTAATATTCAATAGTATTTTATTAAAACAAAGTTTAATCTAAATATGATAATTCAGTGTCATTCTGACACTCTCATTCTGTTTCTGAGTCACTCTGCTCATTCAGCACATTATCAATTTCCTGCTGATCGACTGTTTAGTTAGTTTAGTTTAGCTTAGTCAGATGGATCAACATCACGGCACATGGGTGCAAACCATAAGTGTTCCGTTCTGCTCATAAATCAAACCTGAGTCTGGAGAAACTCAGCTCAGTGCACGACCTCTGTAGCAACGGCGAGGATCCTGAAATACTTTGGGTAGATTTTTAACTCGAATTTTGCCCGGGAAGCGCCGTTAGGCTACTCTTTTTCGATTTCCAACTGCCAATGGATTTTTTTACGTGCGCAACAATACACACGGGCGTCCGATCTCACTACCCAGAGACCAGGGAACATTTTAATACTAGAAGTCCACGTGAAAAAATCCCGGTCCTCACCGAGGCTTGAACCCGGAACCTCCAGCACTTGAGGCGGACACCATACCTCGAGACCACGCAGCCCCTGCTCATCGACTGTTTCTAATAGTTCAGTTAATCCAGGTATTTCCTGAACCATTTCCACAATTTTCATCTTACATGCAAATCTGATAATATGTTTCAATAAATGAAAGTTGATCCACGAACTGATCCAGTTCAGAAATCACGCCTCTGCTGAAGCTATCAGTAATGCATGTTGATAACCTGTGCTCAGTACAACCAGATCGGTGCATTTCTGCATCGGTATCAAACCGTCGATCAAATGCTACCGTCATGCTTGCTGCATTATCAGAACACACAAACAATGGACTGGAGAATGTGGTAGATTCAGCAAGAAATTCACGTGCAAAAAAACTGTGCGTAAATTGTAATGGGATTGATTACTACCAATGTTTATAAGAGACAGAGGAAAAGTAATCCATTCCCAATTTTGATCTAGTCCACATGCAATAGTTCCCCCATACGGCAAAAGAGATGTTTGTCTTGCAGACCAAAGGTCAACTATTCCCGAAATTGCACATTCTGGATCTTGTGCCATATTTTGAAACAATTTTTGAAACTGCAGTTTGGCCAATTTTCCTTGCGCCAAAATAGAACGAGTCACTGTTTGCCGTGATATAGTGTAATTATATACCTTGTTTGCAGCGTGAGTAGATCTTGCAGCAAAGTTAGCAGCATCACATATAATGTCACATCCAGCCGAAATGGATACTGTTGGATGTGATGTAATTAGTTCAACAACTGTTTTTTGCCACGCATTTGACAATGTTGGTGGTGGTTTTGTTACTTCCCGCTGCTTGGCTTCAAAAAATCTTTTGATGTTAGTAGAACCACCGGAACCACATTTCATGCTATGCTGTATTGCAACTCCATAACCACTTTGATTAACCCATTTTTCATTAATCAACTTATACCAACTGTATAGCGTTTTGCACTTTGCACAGCAAACAAATGGTGCTAAAATACTTTCAGATATTTTAACTGCTTTAACATCAGCCGTTGAAGACTTTACAAGTTCTTTTGGAACATCAATCAAGTGGCATTCTCTCCCACTCAACATCTTAGCAACAATAGATTTAGTAAGATCCTGGAACTCATATTTTTGGTTGGCCATTTTGGGGTACCGTAGGCTCACACAGCGTACACTCAGTAACAGTGACTTCAAGTGACTGCCTTCACAAATTATTTGAAATTAAGACTACTATATATTTATATACTATAAATATAGTACCTAATAATCAACCAAATAAAAATACTGCAATTCAGCAACAAAACAACTTCGATTACAGTAGATTACAACTAGCTTCATATATACAAATCGCCAAAGATGCAATCAACAACTACAGCAACAATGCGTATGCGCGCATTTATTTATTTATCCGGTGTCCCACCACGAGATAAAGAATTGATACAAATATATACAGAATAAAGAAGGATAAAAGGCTTTAGAAAGGTAAAAAATAAAAAGAATTAAGGGTAGCTCTGACGTAGATCAAGTTGCTATGACATGGCTAGTGTCCCATGCTGTCCCATGGGAAATACAAATGTGTGCGGTCCCCTCCTATCCCATCCCATGGGACGTTTCCCATGGGAAATACAAATGTGTGCGGTCCCCTCCTATCCCATTCCCATGGACAAGCCTGGTTCTCACTATTCTATAAAAGCACATATCCACGGCTTTATATAATGTGGGAGAAGATGAACTCATTCAGTGCCTGTAATGTAAGATAGAAGTAACTAGTTCTCTTCGTGATTTCTCAATATTCTATAAAGCCACATCGTAGGAGTACGCCCCTACTACGATACAAAGATGTGTGTAAGCGGGACATGATTGATACAGGCATTGATAATGCACAATGGGAGCAAGTCGCCGCTGAACGTGTTGCATGGAGGGCAAACATCAGAAATGGAATAAAGACAAAGGAGAAATTTATTGCAGATAAGTCACACACCGAGCGTGTGAGACGTAAGACGGTGCATGATGGTGGAAATGACCACGTGTTCACATGCACCCACTGTGAACGGACATTTACAGCGCAAATTGGCCTTATCAGTCACATTCGCTACAGCCATAGGTAAAAGTTATTATGCCTTTTTTAAAGCACAAACTATCGTCTGTCAAGACGGCAAGGTGCCAATGATAAAGCCACATATCCACGGCTGTATATAATGTGGGAGAAGATGAACTCATTCAGTGCTTGTAATGTAAGATAGAAGTAACTAGTTCTCTTCGTGAGTTCTCACTATTCTATAAAAGTTCATATCCGAGGGTTTATTTAATGTGGGAGAAGATGAATTCATTCAGTGCATGCAATGCAAGTTAAGTAAAGGGGTATGTTCCCGGTACCCCAAACATCGTGAACTGTGCTCTTCTACACTTTTTAAATTTGGTCGGAGCAAACTGGAGAAATCTCGCTTTTTCTGTGGCAATTTCTGCTGCAAATTCAGCCTCAGTGAAAGCGATGCCCTAACGAATGTACACCGTGGTTACTTCATGTCTTGGAACACCAGCGGCAGAAGCTTATATGTCTGAAAGTGATTCAGTAACGAATGTACACCGTGGTTACTTCATGTCTTGGAACACCAGCGGCGGAAGCTTCTATGTCTGAAAGTGATTTAGTAATGAATGTACACCGTGGTTACTTCATGTCTTGGAACACCAGCGGCGGAAGCTTCTATGTCTGAAAGTGATTTAGTAATGAATGTACACCGTGGTTACTTCATGTCTTGGAACACCAGCGGCGGAAGCTTCTATGTCTGAAAGTGATTCAGTAATGAATTTACACTGTGGTTTCTTAATTTCTGATCGTGAAAACAATACTACCCGAGCTGGGTATTGAACCATTGTCGTGACAGGCAAGCATGCTGACCAATATGTCACTTCAGCTTAGAGGCAATTGCTGTAATAAAAACAAGCATAATTGTTTTTCTAACAGCTAAAGGGTGTATTTTTAATGACTGTGCAGTGTTTGAAAATATTGCCTGTCAAAGTTTTGTATTTACCTATTATGTTGCATGAACTTTACAGAGGGTGAATACAAAACTTGGACCGGCAATATTTTCAAACACTGCCCAGTCATTAAAAATACACTCTATACAAGTCCTTTTCTGAACGTCGCAATCAACCCCCCCGACCACGGGTTGATTTTCTAGGCAATTTTAAGTAGAGTAGTTTGCCATTGCATTCTGAGCGAGAAGTTGTGAAACCCGAATGACCAGTGTAGAGATTGAACCTTAACACCAACTGCAACAATGCGGAAGTTCTAGTCGCAAACGTATTAAACTCCATGGTCACGCAGGCCCACCCCTCCCCCCCCCCCCTCCCCCCACAGATATAAAAATATTCCAATGATAAATTACAGGACATTAAGACTGTACGTCATGAACAGATATAGAACGATACATCGATCAGGTTAAAAAAATACAAGCGGCTCCGTGTGCAAATTGAGCACATTAAAATCCAACGGCAGGTAAAGATCGCAAAGAGTAGGTCTTTAGGAGACGCTCCTGGCAACATCTCTAGGAAGGGAAGGAAACCTGCCTGTCATGGAGTAGAAGGAGATCGTGTGACTGGTGATGATGAAGTAGTCCAACAATTTATCGTGTTGGTGATGAACGACATTCACGAACCCTGAAGCAATTACAGGACTACGGTTGTTTCACAAAACGACGTTTCTCTTCTTATTAAACGGTTCACACTGTTTCACAGGATCATGCAATCATACAACGAACATACTATTACTTAACTGATTGACAATGATACTACCACTACCCTTACTAACATATCGGCGGCAATACAGTTTGCCATTGCCGAATTCTTGCTTCAGAGCCGTGCGGTCTCCTACCACAGTCTCCGCTCAAGTGACGTTTTTTTTTTTGGGGTTTTGTTTCAACTGTCCTTTCACTCCTGTGTTCATTTAAAGTGCGCACTTCTCTCAAAGCGCATTGCACACCCAAACACAACAAGAGCTAACTTTTGGCTCTTGTCACTACCCACGGGTAGACAGAGCTTGTTACCCTGGATGGAATCTGTCTAGCGGAAGCAAACCGGACACAAATGCATAACGAAATCGGACATACTGAAATTAGAGGTGCATAACTAGGTATGACGCACTTCCATCAAAGGAGGAACAAAGAAGGAGAACAGTAAAGCTCTTACCTTACAAAATGTATAGAAGTCGTGCTTTCTGTAAGGATCTGGTCCTAATCCTATGACTCCTTGCCCTTGAAGACTTCCATCTTTACTGCAGTTCCACGGGGACCCTCCACCTAAGCATTTCTTGGAGGTACCATCACTCCCAATTTTTGTAACATCCGGCTGAGATTGAAGAGAATAGTTACCGCCAGGTCCACCATCATCAAAGTCCTTGAATTCTATATCAGCGTCCGACCCCCTCCAGGCCACGACTTTTTCAACTTCGCCTTTGCCACACTCTTCCTGTATGCCAGTTTTAACCAGCTGCCAATCCGGCTGCTTTCCTGGAGGCACAGAAGATCTATTATTGTTTCCTCGACGGATCAAGAAAATAATCACCAGAATAAACACAGAAAACAGCAGTGTCACGCCAGCTACTCCTCCAGCAATAAGAATGTACTTCTCTTCAGGGTCTCTTCCGTCGAACGCAGAAAATGTAGCGTTGGTAACGTCTATGTAGACATCCAAGAGAACTATAGTTTCCTTTTGATCCACTCCCCAATCTTGAGCGCCAATCTTGAGTCTGTGTTTCTGATCATCAGTGTCTTTCACTTTCCTTCGGAGGTACAGAACCCCTGTGGTTTTGTCCAGACCGAAAAGTTCAGCTTTATTACCGGAATCTATAAAGTATGAAATGGTTTTGTTCTCGCCCAGATCCTCATCTGTGGCATTGACTTGAGTTATTTGTCGATTAGCCGGCGTTGACCACAAGAAGGACACTGTCTCATTCCCGTGTTTTGGAAAATGGAAAACTGGCGCATGATCGTTGATGTCTTCAACAAGAACAACAACTGTCCCTGACCGCATTTTAGAGTCATAGCCCTTATCTCGGACTTCCAGGTGAAGGATGTACCTGTCCCGCGTTTCTCTGTCCAGCTGCTGCAGAGCCAGAACCACCCCATCGGGGTTAACCTTAAACATTTGACCTGTGATGTCTGATGTAGGGGGCATGGAGAAGACCAGCTCACTGTTCACGCCCGAATCTTTGTCTGAACCTTCTAGCCTCCCTACGTACTTCATGGTGCCTCCTCCTTCGGGAACTCTCAGTTCTCTGGTGATGATTTCGGGGTAGTTGTCATTGATGTCCTGTACAGAGGGTATAACAATATATTATTATAACTAACCAGGGACTGTATAGTAAATATACAGTAACATTAAACTAATTGATAAATACAATTAAATGCATTACTATACGGAATCTTTTCAAACAATTTAAGACCTTTGGGACAAATACAATTACTCATTTCAAAACAATTGATTCCCCCATTTAGTGAATTTAAAAACACAGAAGCCACAAACAATATGTTGCACGATTTATTGCCTGGCATATATCGCTGCATCTCGTCAGGTGCATACTGCAGAGTTATATATCATAATAATTATGATACATAAATAACTCAATTGGACGAATGCAAGTTTAATCCCTTTTAATAGCACTTTCCTGTGTCTGTGCACACTTCCTCCACAGGTCCTATCATTGTGGGAAACCCTTCAGTAAGGCCTCTTTGGAAATGAAGAATAACATGGCTGGTGCGTCCAACTTAGTGTTTTCTAGTGACACAAATCGCGTAATATCAGCTGCATTATCAGCTTGAAGAACAGCCCCCCCCCCCCCCCCAAAAAAAAAAAAAACTGCAAGGAGCCATGGCTCGAAAGTAGGGGGTCCTTTAGGGAGGATTTTAAATGATGAATTGTATTTTATTCCAGCCAAAGGTCCGATTCTTGTTGGCTTACAGACCTCGTATAGTAATGGCACGGAGAAAGATCTGCTGTGGAGTGGAAGAACATTGTGGAAGAACATGGTCGCCTTCTCCAATAGGCATGGATCGTGATCATCATCATCATCATCATCGTCATCATCATCATCATCATCATCATCATCATCATCAATATTCGGAGAAAAGAACCTATCATAGTTATTTGCTTTACAACGTAGCGTAAGCGTACGTCTTTCTCCGTAAAACACAATCTTTGGTTTCATAGATCAGTTGTACTGAGCATGCTCCTCCATTCCCCCATCCTAGACTATAACATCATATCTCTGGGTCTGTCGCTGGGTCTGTCTCTGGGTCGATCTCTGGGTCTGTCTCTGAGTCAGCCTCTGGGTCTGTCTCTGGGTCTATCTCTTGGCCTGTATCTAAGTATATCTCTGGGTCTATCTCTTGGTCTGTCTGTAAGTCTATCTCTGGGTCTGTCTCTGTCCCCCACTGATCTTTCCCGTCTGCACGATGTTCTCCTCCATTGCCTCTCTTCTTCTTACACGACCAGATAACGTTATTTCTCTCAGCCTCACAGCTGGCTGCAGTGTTCAACTTTTAACAGCCTCTACCCTTTACACGACCAGATAACGTTATCTCTCTCAGCCTCACAGTTGAATACAATGTTCTACTTTCAACAGCCTCTCTCAGTTAGCCGTGGGTAGCTACTCTGGCCATGATTATACCTGATCAAGTGTTACAGGATGATAAATCGTCTTAAGCGTCTACCCGTATCTGCTTTGGGATTATATACAGTAGTTATCCAACCCCCTTTAATATGATATATAATACAGCATGTCTGTTACCATATTACCAACTTTTAAGTCATAACTGTAACACACCCGTACTTCCCTTTTTTTTCGCCATCCATTATTTTATAAGGTTCAAACCTTTTTTTTTTTTGGGGGGGGGGGGGGGGGGGACCGAATCTGATAATAGCAACATTAATCTCAGAAACCACATATCCGCTTCCTCCAGGCGCTTCCTAATTTGTTTCCTAGACATTTCAAGATTCATTTCTATCTGACAGAACAAAGAAGAACACTATTAGGACACCCAACTCCAGCAAAATGATGATCCCAGTTGTTTACGACAGTTCAGCGAATGCTCTAGCATATATGTGTAGCGCAGTACTGCTCTAAGCCAGACACACGGGAGAAAACAAATGAAGTGACGTTTCAATAAAGTTCTTTTCACGCGTTCAAGCTAACACACACTCACACGCGCGCGCGCGCGCGCACACACACACACACACACAGACACATTAAGAAATTACCCTAGAGGTTTTACTATCATGTCAAAACAAGTTGATTAATATAACCTTACATCACGTGATATAGCTCTAGTCTACACTAGTTGGGAGTCTCTGTGGCGAAGTGGTCAAGCCGTTTGACTCGTGCTCCGAAGGTTGTGAGTTCGATTCCGGGCCGCGTCCTTCGGTTTACGAGTTAAATGTTTCGGAGACTCCTGTGGGTCGTCGCTAAAAGCTGCGGAGTTCGTGCTTTGTGCGACGCTTTCCGCGCAGCGGAAAGAGACCGAGCCATATGGGATAAAACCCGGTGCAATGAAGTCGACCCTGTCGACTTTTAAGCGACTTTTTAGCTCTAGTCATGGCGTCTGTAGCTCTACCAAAGTGCACGCCGTTTTACAATCCCGAATGCTGCAGGCGACATTGGAGCAGATCGCTTTGTGATGATTTTCACAATGACATGACCGTCAGCGGTTCAGAAAGCAATGGCTTACTATTGCAAATAACAGCCACTTAATGCCGGGGTTGATTGCGAAGTCCTGTAATGAACACACACTAACGTAGTTCTGATACCAAAGTTCAGATCCTGAGATAATCAAACCGTGATTATGATGAAGAATCGACGTCACTGCACTAAGGACAAGCATACTAACGCTCTGTCTCTCCCAGCAGAAGTTCGGGAGTTCGGTTGCTAATTGTCCCTGCTGCGAGCTGGTTAGTTACACGCCGCTACCGCTCTTATCTAAGTTAAATGTGTCGTGACCTATACTGAAATCGCCACTAGAACAATTGTAATCTAGATGATTAAACAAGAGATGTCTGGCTATGCATCAAACATTGATATTTTGCACCCAATAAATCAACGATACCCCCAGGGACATAAATCAATTCTAATGAGTATATCTTCACAGAAATAACATTTCCCAGACGCAATTTCTTGCATGGATCTAGGTGGGATAGCACCATTACAGACTGTAGGCCGAGAGCAAGGAGGCAGACGTGGCAATCTTTCCTTCACTCTGGCCAGCGACGAGCCCAGGAGTCTAACCTGCCTCCGCGCTCATAACATTACCAGCAAAGTCCGCTTATCAATTTTGCCAGTTCGACCGTCTTTCCAAAGAAGTCAAAGTATAATTCATCTATTCACTTCATTTGATGTATAACTCTTCAGCATACATCAGACGAGATGTCGAGAAATATGCCAGGCACTAAATCGTGCAGTTTGTGGCTTCTGTGTTTGAAAACAGATGCTACGAAATATATAAAGACAGAAATAAAAAGGGGGAAAGAGGAGGGGGTAATCCTGGACAAGATAGAATCACAAGAGAGGAATTAAAGAAGTACTAGGACAGTGGTTCTCAACCTTTTTTTTTAGCCCCCCTTCACTATATTTTCAGAATGTCATCCCCCCACCCTTTTCGTATTTCCTACCTAAAAATCGCGCCCCCCCCCCCCCACAGTATACGTAATAATGGAAGCTAAATTTAATAGCACACACTAAAACAAGTCTAGAGGGCCACATAAAACGTGATTTGTTGGTCTACTTACCTTATAAAATGAATTTAAGAAGGGTGAGACGTACAGAACCGTAGAGTATGAAGGAAAAACAATTATCAAGTAATCGGTTCTTGTATTAACGCGATCTTGGAATAATCTTAATCTTAACCGTGCAATCTATTGTTTGCGTCTTCGTTATTCAAATTCATCACGGGAAAACATTGTTTTGAATTTCATTCATTGTAGTTTTATATCATTACTGCTGTCCCACACATTTCAGTTGTCTTTGTGCACATAGTGATAAGGGGATAGCTGTAGTACGTCGTGTCAACGGGAAATTTGGAGGGCAATAGAGAGAGAGAGAGAGAGAGGAGACGAAGAGAGACGATGCTAGGTAGTTTGACTTTGTTGAAATCGCAATCACCAACACTGCAAGGCATGAACAATAGGAAGATATGACTAATGGAAACTTTTAACGTCGCAACAATACCCCGAAACATGGAGCCTTGACACTTGTGGCAACTCACAACAGTACACTTACTAGAATATTCACAACAATACACTCACCAGGGCATTCACAACAATACACTCACCAGGGTATTCACAACAATACACTCACCAGGATATTCACAACGACGGTGGCCGTGCTGACCAGGGACGGATGCCCCTCGTCTGTTGCCAGGACGATGACATTCAGCCTCTTCTCCACCTCGTGGTCAAACGTGGTCCGTGCCTTGAGGATCCCACTATCTCTGTCTATGGAGAATACGCTGTTTTCTTTCGGAAACAGTGAGTAGGTGAACACTCGGTTGATCCCCGCGTCCGGGTCTTCAGCAGTCAACTGTGTTTGCCCAATAGAGAAAGTGATTTAGTAAGTAAGCCGCGAAATAGTATGTTAAAAAGAATGAGACGTGAACATGAAAACCAATTATTATTGTATTTAATCTCTCCTTATTTCTCAAAATAATCAACACCTGCACCATATAAATGTACGGGTCTATCATACGTGGCCTTAGCCACGTTCGCACCTCACGTTCAACTTCTTTACCGTCAGCAAGTCATTTTTCTGCTAACCGCTAGTTGTGTACAGATTTTCACGGCAATGCCGCAATAGACAGGCATTTTCTTATGAATATCCTTGGCAGTTTGTCCTCGGTAGTAGGGGCGGGGGGGGGGGGGGGGAGCGAAGAGTCCCAATACTAATGGTACCAGCAGTAGCAGTCTGATTATGTATCTGTCTGGCCTTTACTCGGAGTTTTGAGTGTCAGCCAGATCCTCTGGTCACTCTCTGCAGCACCATTCTCTACAAGCCGCGATTCGTAACATTAATATTCTTACTATTAATATTTGAAACATTAACTAAGTATATTAATAAATAAATCTTACATAGAGCTATCATCACGTCGCAATTTCTTTGCAGAGAGTGGCTCTCATTCTGGCCCCCAACAAAAGCTCTCGATCTTTCGCCAGTTCCCCTGTCACATGCATTTTTATAACAAGGGATTCCTACATGTACAGTGTCCATCTTCATGTCCAGTGCCCACCTTCATGTCCAGTGTCCACCTTCATGTCCAGTGCCCACCTTCATGTCCAGTGCCCACCTTCATGTCCAGTGTCCACGTTCATGTCCAGTATCCACGTTCATGTCCAGTGTCCACGTTCATGTCCAGTGTCCACGTTCATGTCCAGTGTCCCCTTAATGTCCAATGTCCACCTTCATGCCCAATGTCCATCTTTATTTCCAGTGTTCACCTTCATGTCCAGTGTCCACGTTCATGTCCAGTGTCCCCTTAATGTCCAATGTCCATCTTCATGCCCAATGTCCATCTTCATTTCCAGTGTCCACCTTCATGTCCAGTGTCCACGTTCATGTCCAGTGTCCCCTTAATGTCCAATGTCCACCTTCATGCCCAATGTCCATCTTCATTTCCAGTGTCCACCTTCATGCCCAGTATCCATCTTCATTTCCAGTGCCCACTTCATAGATGTCGACCACTTCCTATTCTTCCTAAAAGCAAGATTTCCATTATTGTTCTTTCTACAAATTCCTACGTAGTGATTGGCTCTCACAGAAGTAGAAAGAAGTAGAGGGCACAATAGACAACATAGACACTGAAAGCTAGAGTTAATGTAACGAGATTCAAACCTGTTATCTCCAAATGTACATAGACGCATTTGTAGGTGTCTACTGTGTCTTCTAATCTAATCTTCTTCCTTCTTTTATTAGTGCCAGTAAGTACTTGCGAATGTGTTTATGTGCTATCTTAGTGACCTCGGAGAGATTCCCCGATGATGTTTCTGTGTTCTTTCTACAACACTGTGAAGTTTCATACGCTTTTTTAAGGTTTCCAACATTCTTTTGAACAACCCTCATTCTTGCAGCTTGTGGTGTTTACTAACGTAACCAGAATTCAAAGCCATACGGTAAATTGATTCAATATAGAAAATATTTCCCTTGAGGTCAGAGCGATGTGGCGTTTATAGAATAATGCATAAAGTACATTGGACAGCCAAGATAAGTAATCTACATTATTTGAGAGCGGTTAGGATACAACAATAACTTAGCATGCACACCAGAGACTGTGGACATTACGTAGCCACGTTATGAGAAGTGAACTACTAGAACATGTAACATGAAAATATGTTGGAACAAGAGATAGAGACAAGATTCCTGGCAGTCTTTTGTTATGGCGTCAGGGAAATATTCACAGGATTTGATACGAACTGTTGGAGATTACTTGATGTTGAGAAGTCGAGGCCACTAGGCAAGTAAATAAAAACTCGCATTATTGCCAATAGTACCTAGCGGTGTTGGACACGGGAGTCTTGAGCCTGAGGAATTAAGGCCGCTTGACTGGCGCAGTCGCCGTGAACTGTGAAGGTTAGTACTCCACCCCCTCCCCCACCCCCCTCAAAAGAAAAAAAAAGAAAAACAGACAGATAGAAAAATGTACGACCTTACGGAGGCTTCGATCCCGGGTCACACAAACAGGAGGTAGGTGTTCAAGCAAATCACTCGATTATTACTATTATAAAGGAGAAGAAGAAGAAGAAGAAGAAGAAGAAGAAGAAGAAGAAGAAGAAGAAGAAGAAGAAGAAGAAGAAGAAGAAGAAGAAGAAGAAGAAGAGGCAGAGGAGGACGAAGAGGGTGACGAATAGAAGAAGAAGAAGAAGAAGAAGAAGAAGAAGAAGAAGAAGAAGAAGAAGAAGAAGAAGAAGAAGAAGAAGAAGAAGAAGAAGAAGAAGAAGAAGAAGAAGAAGAAGAAGAAGAAGAAGAAAAGAAGAAGACAGGTATAACCCACCTTCAATATCTGCTTGCCTACAATGTTCTCCTCTGTCACATTGGCCACGTATTGAGTCTGACTGAACACCGGAGCATTGTCGTTGATGTCGGACACAATGACGTGGAAGGTGGAGGAAGACGTCTTGGGCGGTGAGCCAGAGTCCGTGCATACTAGCGTCACATCAATCTTCTCGGCCTGCTCCCTGTCCAGGCTCCCGTTCATGATGATGGCGTAGTACTCCCCAAAGTTGTCCGTTTTAAAGTTGGGGTGGGCTGAGAAACAGGAGACATGGCCGCTGGCTCCTGGGTCGTTGTCGACGGCCTGTGGAAATTAATAATATCGTTGGCACTCATCTCATAAAGTGACAAGAGCATAAAATCTTAGGTAAAGGCACGAGAACTCCGTTTCACCGGCAAGGATCCACATGTTTGAATAATAGAATCACACATAATATAAATATGCTCTATTACACGAGAATATGTATATCATACGTGAATCTACTATACACAAACCTGTACTTTTGTATGGGTATGAAACGTGGTCGATGAGCAGACAACCTGAAACGCATCTAACTGCAGTTGGAATCTGGTTTCTGAAGAATATGAAAAGAATTCCAAGGATAGACAGAAAAACCACTGAGCAAGTACTGCCAGAAGCAGATGAAAACCGTAATCTAACTAGAGAAATTACACGCAGACAATCACAATTTGTTGAACACATGAGAAGACATAAAGTAGAAAACCTGATGACAACTGGCAAGATTAAGGGTAAAAGAACAAGGAGAAAGCAGAGAAGTAATTATCTGAATGGCTTGATCATATGACTTGCTCGAAACAAGACCACGGAGATGATCCACGACTCTGGTGATCGCGTGAGATGGTGAAACATAACTCCCACGCGTATTGGCATGGCACATGAGGATGATGATGATGATGCTGATGATATACATATATTGTTGGCACCTTTTTCTAATTTCGAGACTTCGCCAGCGAAGCGGCCTATTCAACCTGTTTATTTAAAGTCTAGGGACATATCACATGTGCGACGTGCACGCAGATTATCCCTAATTTTTCGCCCTTGTCAGATGAGGTGTTACGTCCGACCCACTCACGATTAATGAGGAAGGAAGGATGTATCCTCTTAATTTTGAAAACATCCAAACAATCAATACCACGAGACAACCTCAACGTCCATTGTTGTTCATAATTGTGTTATGTAAAGCTGCATTACTCTGCCTTCTCGTAAACTCTTTATATTTCCACGGCTTTACCACTGTCCACTAAGTTTTTTCAGCCCTCAACTACATTTATATAGCTGCTACTCAGTAGTACATCCTCGTCGTCAAGTGAAGGACCCTTTTCACGCATCGGCCATAAGTGCTAGAGCCAAATGTTTATATGACCAGTTGCATCACACATGTCGCTTTTACTTCCGAAGATATTACTGGTACCCATTTTAGGCTGGGTCGACCTCGGTGCCCATATCGATTTTGAAAAATCTAAATTCGCCCATCTGAGAATCGAACCACTGACTTCCTGTTAGGCAGGCGAGTGTCTAGACTCTACGCCACCGAGGCTCCCACAGTATCGTCGTTTTTAGCCGTTATACCCAGGTACTTATGTCCTATTTTTGCTTTGATATCGTCACTGTAGTATCGTCCTTTTATTTATATGTTGTGTTGTATTTGTTTACTGCCTCCCTGGCTAAAGGGTTAATGACTTTCTCCGTAATCCTGTATATCCACGTAGGGTAACGCAGCTGCGTGAGATTAGGTAGCAGATCGCGTCGCGTTGGTTACTTACGGCGGTATGTGAGCCGGTCGCTCAGAAACCAATGGCAAACTACTGAACGTAATCTTGCCAAGAAATCAACAACAGCGGTAAAATTCTCGTGTTGACAGCGATGTCCTGTAAATAGGATAGTGCGAAAAAAAAAAATTGTTTACTGATAAAGGCCAATAATAGCTGTGTTTTCCGTAACTGTAATCCGTAAAGCTGTATTACATCGTGTTCTTGTGAATTGTTAATCCCGCGGGACGAACCTATCGGTAACTTTTGGCTTACTCCGCCCCTGTCTTAGGCGGATACTGTGTCGAAGTTGATTGGGTAGAATTTCAGGTATATTACATCACGGAATCTGCAGTGATGCACGATAAACATCAAGTGAATTACTTTCATTGTTTAGTCTGTGGCCGAGTTAAGCATACCCCTGAGGCATTTATTTCAGAAATTGCTGTCCCTGACCCAGGCAAGATACGGCATGCGTGTCATGTGTGGCATGCGGAACAATTTTCAGTGGCAGAAGAAATGGGTAAGAACGGGGCTGCTTACAAAGGTGCGAGCTATATTTCCTAATCAAACCATAACCTAATATATGCAATCCAGTCAATATTTCACTTCCATTTTCAACATCTTCCACAAATACAACATCCTGGATTTGAATTAAGCAGCTGGCCATTTGGAAGCTTTTCCCGTTCATTTTCACAATAGTTGAGTGTCAGTCATTCAGATAGCAATGATAAAGTGAACGTAAAATAGCAAAGACACTTACAACTTTTAACCATGGTGTAGGAGACTTATGACAAAGACACTTACAACTTTTAACCATGGTGTAGGAGACTTATGACAAAGACACTTACAACTTTTAACCATGGTGTAAGAGACTTATGACAATCTAAGAGACTTATGACAATCTGCTCAGACACAAGGCATTAAAAAAAATGGCAGACAGTTTATTTAAAATTATGAACTGTATATGCGGCATTCCAGTGTGTGCATTCAAATGTACAGACATAATGTTTATAAAAAGGATATTTTCCCACGCCGTAAAGCGAACTGAGAATATGAAGCGAACAACTTAGTGGGTGTTGTGATTAAAATCATGCCGGCAGCCAACGACATACTTCAAAGGTTGGGATCCCCAGTATCCGCCCGTCCGTTGACCAATGCATCTCTAGGATTGCACAAGAAATTCATGTCAGAAATGTGCAGCCGGGGCGGTCTTATACTGACAATAAAGACTTCATGTATGATGCAGAGACACATAAAAATCGTTCTGGACCTCACCACATGGCATCGAGGAAACGAATTCCTCTCCCTCCAGCGATTGTCGAGCCTGATCTCCTTTGTGATGAGGCCTGTATGGACTGCAAACTGTACATGCTGTGAGATTCCAAGAGAACAGTGTTTCCTACTTATGACGATGGATGATCAGCACCCACGATCTGCAACCCTTGATAGAAAGCTCACGACTATACTCATGATGTGTATGCTACTTGCCTCATGCCATCTTGTTCCTCTTGTATCTTGCGCTGTCCAGGTGAAGCGTACACAGCCGGAGAGTGCCCGTTTATGGGCTTCATATATCGAGATTCCCATGGCCCTGTTATTCTCTCAGTCCATCGTGTACATGGTCGCCCTATTCTTTTAGTTCCATTTGGTACTTGTCTAACTGAACGAAACAGATATGAAGACTTTCCAGGTCATACAGGGATAAAAAAGTCGAGAAGACGATGTTCTCTAACAACCACCCATGTGCCTCATGTGCCCTTTGCTCCCACACCCTAAGTACCTAACATTGTGTGCCCTATATTCCAATTCTTCTTGGATGATCCACGTTTTCTTCTGCGACTACTCCAGCATGGCTTATGCACAGGATGGTCCGTCCTAGGTCTATCGCGAGTGATCGTGCGCTGTTATATGTCAAATGTAAAAAAAAAAATGTGCATATCCTTTACAGGACATCGCTGTCAACATCAGCATATTTCAGCTGATTGTTGATTTCTTGACAAGATTACGCTCAGTAGTTTGCCATTGCTTTCTGAGCGACCGGCTCAGTAAAGTAAATTGCTCTTTTACAAGCCGTTTGGCATGATGGCCATATGGTGCTAGAGCAATATTTTATGACCAACTGGCTCTGGATGGATGATGTAGTCAGTATCGCAGAGTCGCCTTTACTTCCCAAGACATTTCCTGGTAGCCATATTATGCCAGGGTTGAATGGGAGCCCAAGTCGATTTTACAATTTGCGGATCGAACTCATGACTACCGGCCGGTAGTTTCTAGCCACTATTCTACCGCTGCTCACTACAATATTGCATGTCTATTGCAGGACATTGCATTCAACCCCAGTAAGAATTATTTTGGCAATTTTATGTTCAGTAGTTTGCCATTGCTTTTTGAACGAGAATTCAACCGTGAAGTAAAACTGACGGGTCTAGGGGTGAATCCACTAAACCGCCATCAGCGCACGGGAAATTTAAGAGCGAGTACTCGGCCACACTGACCTTATGATGTCATACTGATAGCTCAATATAATTCAGAAGCTACAACTGGTTCTGTGCACTGGTTAGAAATACAAGCCCAGACAAATTAATCTGGGACATGCACTACTTCCGTACTATTCACTGTATGTAGCGAATTTGCAATAACGCACAGTATTGACTTGTGTTGAGTCAACAACCGACACCAAAGCACTCGGGACATTCGCATACGTGCTCCGCCCTCACCAGCGACAAGTTCCAATACTAATGATACCATTAGCGGTCAGATTTTGTGTCCGTCTGGCCTTCCTCGGAGTCCTGCGTGTCGGCCAGATCATCAGGTCACTCTCTGCAGCATCATTCTTTCCAGGCCGTGATGATCTTCCGCACTATACAGACGATTCTAAAAGGTACCGACCAAATCTGCTTTATCACGCACCTATACCCCACCGAGCTGTGCAGACGCAGCCAATCAATCCGAATGTTCGTTCCCCACATTACCGGTGTGTAAGCAAAGTTACTGTTGTTTAACACCAGGAACTATCCTGGAAAGTAAAGTCGATTGGGGTAATATTGACCACATTACAAATGGGCCTATAAAAATATATGGCTAGCACCTATGTCCAAACGTCCCATGATGTGGAAAAGGTCTTTGGAATGTTCACTTTCTACGGTGGAGTTATTTCACTAATTAGATTGTCAAGAAAACTCTAAAAACATGGATAACTGACGAAAAATCAGCAGAACGAATGCGTCAAAACCAGTGGGAAAATCCTGCAGATTAAGATTTGTTTTTGGTTCTCGATCAAAGCACGGATTAATGTGTGGGACGCGGGTGTTCGGCAAGCTTGAGCTTTCATTGCAGCACAGATTTCTGACTTCACTGAGTTCTGACTTTACTGAGTCGCACCACATTCGAATTGCCCACTATCCGTGACCACATCTGAGTTGTGAACCTCCTCCTCCTCCTCCTCCTCCTCCTCTTCTTCTTCTTCTTCTTCTTCTTCTTCTTCTTCTTCTTCTTCTTCTTCTTCTTCTTCTTCTTCTTCTTCCTCCTCCTCCTCCTCATCCTCCCTACTTCTCCTCATCCTCATCATCCCCTTCCTTCTTCTTCTTAAAAAACAAACCAAAAAAAAATGACAAAAAAAACATTCGTAGGAGAAGAAGAGGAAGATGATGATGATGATGATGATGATGATGATGATGATGATGATGATGATGACGATGTGGAAAATGAAGCATGTGATGATGACGATGATAATGTTGATCTTAATGATGACAATGGTGAGATGACAAGGAGGAAGAGAAGAAGACAGTGACAATGAAGATTAGGATTATATTATAACGATAATGATGAAGAGGATCATGATTTTGTAGTAGTAGTAGTAGTAGTAGTAGTAGTAGTAGTAGTAGTAGTAGTAGTAGTAGTAGCAGTAGTAGTAGTAGTAGTAGTAGTAGTAGTAGTAGTAGTAGTAGTAGTAGTAGTAGTAGTAGTAGTAGTAGTAGTAGCAGTAGTAGGTAATATGATGATGCTGATTATGATTATGATAATGAAGTATTATTATTATTATTATTATTATTATTATTAGTAGTAGTAGTAGTAGTAGTAGTAGTATTGGAAGTAGTAGTAGTAGTATTAGTAGTAGTAGTAGTAGTAGTAGTAGTAGTAGTAGTAGTAGTAGTAGTAGTAGTAGTAGTAGTAGTAGTAGTAGTAGTAGTAGTAGTAGTAGTAGCAGTAGTAGGTAATATGATGATGCTGATTATGATTATGATAATGAAGTATTATTATTATTATTATTATTATTATTATTATTATTAGTAGTAGTAGTAGTAGTAGTAGTAGTAGTATTGGAAGTAGTAGTAGTAGTATTAGTAGTAGTAGTAGTAGTAGTAGTAGTAGTAGTAGTAGTAGTAGTAGTAGTAGTAGTAGTAGTAGTAGTAGTAGTAGTAGTAGTAGTAGTTGTTGTTGTTGTTGTTGTTGTTGTAGCAGAAGCAGCAGCATCATGTAGTAAATGTGATGATGATGATGATGATTGATGATGATGATAATGAACTCAGTAAGTAGGCCTTACCGTCAGCTTGCCAACAAACGTACTGTTCTTGGCGTCTTCAGAGATGAGGACGGTGTTCTCAAAGACGGTCTTCTGCAGCTTGACCTCCAGACGAGGGGCGTTATTGCCCACGTTGACAATGGTCAAGGTGACAGCGGCTTCGGCTATCCGAGGAATGTCTCCCTGGTCTTTGGCCTCTACCACGGCATCAAACTGTTTTACCTGCGTCATACTGGAACGATAAACATACACAGAGACTTAGTTGTTTGACATCGCTTTCTGTACACAGCCATCACACATTAACACATTCTGTACACAGCCATCATACATTAACACATTCAGTACACAGCCATCATACATTAACACATTCTGTACACTTCTATCGTATATTATCACATTGTGTACAATGAACTAATTTATTATCGCATTCTGTACACAGCTATCATACATTAACACATTCTGGTTACATCCCTCATATATTATCACATCCTGTACACTACCATAATAAATTATCACATTCTGTTCACAGATATAATACATTATCACATAATGTACACATATATAATATATTATCACATTCCGTACACAGAGATCATATATTATCACATTCTGTAAACTCATATCACATATTATCACATTTTGTACACATACATCATATATTATCACATTCTGTACACATGCGTCATATATTATCACATTCTGTACACATGCGACATATATTATCACATTCTGTACACAGCCATCATATATTATCACATTATGTACACACATATACTATTTAAGTAGGCTGTCACTGGCACCACATTGACCAGCAGGACACTGAGCTGACAAAGAGAGACAACACAGAGACAGGCAATATCCAAGAGGAACTATTACAACTTCAAATACAGAGGTCAGCATGGCCGAATGGATAACAATCGCTTGTTCTTAAACGTCCTGTGTGCTAATGCCAAGTCCTTGACTTGGGGACGTAAATTACAAATACCTCAGAAGTCGGAGTGGGATAGCCTGATAGCGAGGGTCACATGTAATAGGGAAAGCTAATCCACACGCAAAAACCAGTACAGTGCACTAGAATTATTAGCTCGTGCGTGGACTACGATTGATTTCAAGGATAACGGATAAGAACAAAAGAACCCTTAAAATACTGAAACAAGAAAGGAAGAACCTATCAGTACAACAGACAACGACCAAAAAGTTAGAAGCCTCGAACAGAAGCTGAAAGATCAGGACACGAGAGAGAGAGGGAGAGAGAGAGAGAGAGAGAGAGAGAGAGAGAGAGAGAGAGAGAGAGAGAGAGAGAGAGAGAGAGAGAGAGAGAGAGAGAGACTGAAGATGCAGACCACCAAGAAACAAGGGAAAACAGGATGAGAACAAACAGATACACGCCATCGAGAACAACAGACGAAGTCATAAGATTCGTAACAAAACTAGACACAACATATACAACGACAGACCAAACCACCGGGAAAACAAGTGATATCTTGACAGGACCAATAATAGGTGAATCCTTCACTGGACAGAGACAACGAGAAAAGGCAATCCTTCGACACCATAAAGCCGCAGAAATGTGCGAAACTAAACAGACATGCCAAAATTCAACAAAGCAGAAGGCATCACCAAAATAACGAAACGCAGATAACACTGGAAGGGTAACCAGCAACAATCAATCAATCAATCATGTGCCATGCCGGAAAGCGTGGGCGGTCATGACTCGCTATTTCACTCGATCACCAGTGTCGTGGATCAGCTCAGTGTTCCTGTCTCGTCCATGCCATGCCAACCAGCAACACGTGCCAAAACCACACGTGAAAAGGAGACAGCATCAAGGCTCCAAATATGAACAGAACGGCACCTTGGCGGGATCTGACCACTCTTTTCGCATGTGCAATAGGTCCTAAAAGTTGTAATCTTCTTGAAAACTCTACACACACACACACACACACACACACACACACAATTTTCCTGATCCTGGCTTCTTGTTGAAAACACAAGGGAAAATAAATAGATCCTCAACCGTGGCCTCTTGTTGAAAATTATAGGAACAATAGGTCCTCAATTTTGGCCTCTTTTCGAACACAGAAAGAAAAGTAGATCCTCAATCTAGGTCTCTTGTTGAAAAAAAAAGGAAATATAGACAGATCCCTAATCTCGGCCTCTGGTTGAAAATAACAGGAAAATTAGATCCCCAATCCTGGGACTTTGTTGAAAACTAGAAAAATCATGGTGTCTTGTTGAAAAGAGAAGGAAAAA